>CAUYSK010055721.1:0-13920 GCA_963575035.1 Avahi laniger | reverse complement strand
CATGGCCAATCAGAGTACTGCCCCTCCCAGGCACAGTGATTGCTTCAGGTCTGGGCCAGTCAGGGATGCTTTGGGATCTTTGTCACAGTCCTGGGAAAGAAGTGCTTTATTTCTGCTGGAGATATTTTTTTTTTTTTTGAGCCAGAGTCTCACTCTGTTGCCTAGGCTAGAGTGCCATGGCATCATCCTAGCTCATAGCAACCTCAAACTCCTGGGCTCAAACGATCCTTCTGCCTCAGCCTCCCGAGTAGCTGGGACTACAGGCATGTGCCACCATGCCCCGCTAATTTTTTTCTATATATTTTTAGTTGTCCAATTAATTTCTTTCTATTTTTAGTAGAGACAGGGTCTCGCTCTTGCTCAGGCTGGTTTTGAACTCCTGAGCTCAAACAATCCGCCCACCTCGGCCTCCCAGAAAGCTAGGATTACAGGCGTGAGCCACCGCGCCCGGCCTCTGCTGGAGTTATTGAACTAGTAGGATTGATCTAGAAGGGCCAGGGGCACCTCTGCCCACTTGGGAGAAGAGGCTAACCAAAAATAAAGCAAACACAGAATAAAGCCAAGCAGAAAAGAAAGAGAGAGAGAGAGAGAGAGAGAGAGGGAGAGAGAGAAGGAGAGAGAGGTATTTCTGGCATCTATTCAAGAGTCTCGACCCAGCTTTGTTTGAAATTGATTCAATATTTTCAGTCATATAAGCCAATAAATTCTCTCTCTTCCATTTTTGGTTGGGTTTCCATCATGCGCAACAAACAGAACCGTGATCAATACATAAAGCCCATCAGCTGCACAGGCCCAGCATACAGAGTCTGCCACACTCCCCTCTCCAGGACAAGAGGAGATGGGCTCCCTCTCAGAGAGGGACCAATGGATCTGAATCTGTGCTGACAACCTCCGCACAATGCCCATCTGTCTTCCGTCCTTTCTCCCTTGGTTTTCTTTCTTTCTTTTCTTCCTCTCTTTCTCTCTCTTAATGTTATCTAGGATTTTAAAAGATGCTAAACATCTTGTTTTGCCAGAAAGTAAGCAAATGCTCAAAAAATGGCATACAAGACAAGAAGCAACTGGAAGGGGCTCCTACTGGGCAACTCTGGAATAATTTCAGCACAAAGTAATAGAAAGCAGTAATTAATTACAGATCATTAAAAATAGGAATCTATGAATCCATACCAATAATAAATACCTAAATAGATGAATGAATGCATTAACAAAACAACAAACAAATACAGATGCCCCTCACTTACAATGGAGTTATATTCCAGTAAACTCATTGTAAGTTGAAATATCAAAAGTCAAAAATGCATTTAACACACCTAACCTACTGAATATTATAGCTTAGCATAGCCTACCTTAAACAGGGTTCAGAACACTTACATTAGCCTACAGTTGGGCAAAATCATCCAACGCAAGGCCTATTTTATAAAAAAAAGTGTTGAATATCTCATGTACTTTATTAAGTACTGTACTGAAAGTGAAAAACAGAATGGTTGTATGGGTATTTGAAGTATGGTTTCCACTGAATGCCTATAGCTTTTGTATCTTCATAAAGTCAAAAAATCATAAATCAGACCATCATAAGTCTGGGACTATCCTTAAATAAATAGAAGAGCAGAAAGGACTTTTACTTATAGCAGAATGTCAAGCATCAGCCAGTAAATGTGAGGGAAATCATTGTTGAAAATGTTTGAAATTTTTTTATGTTGAAAAATCATTTTTAAGTCATCACAGTAAAGATTTTGATAGTGATAACATGGAATATGTAGATTATTTAGGGTAGTACACACATTTTAATAATCTTAATTCTTCCATTCCATGAACATGGGATGTCTTTTCATTTATTTGTATCTGCTTAAATCTCCTTCAGCAATGTTTTGTAGTTTTCAGCATACAAGTTTTTTTTTTTAATCTCCTTGGTTACATTTATTCCTATACATATTATTCTTTTTGATGCTGTTATAAATGGGACTGTTTTCTTAATTTCCTTTTTGGATTGTTCATTGTTAGTGTATAAAAATGCAACTAATTTTTGTGTGTTGATTTTGTCTCTAGCAACTTTACTGAATTCGTTTATCAGTTATAACAGTTCGTGTGTGTACGTGTGTGTGTGTGTGTGTGTGTGTGATCTTTAGGGTTTTCTACATATGAACACTTTATTTTTTTAAAAAGGAAATGTTGAAGTTACAAAAAAGAGAAAAATTATGAAAGTATTTTAGTATAAAGGAGACTAAAGGAACATGACAACTAAAGGCAATCCCTGATCCTAGACTGCATCCTATATTGGAGCAGGGAAATGTTATAAACAACAATATGTGAACAATTAACAAAATGGAGAACAGATGGTAGGTTAGGTAAAAGAATAGTATCACTATTTTTTTTTTTTTTTTTTTTTGAGACAGAGTCTCACTCTGTTGCCCGGGCTAGAGTGAGTGCCGTGGCGTCAACCTAGCTCACAGCAACCTCAGACTCCTGGGCTCAAGCGATCCTACTGCCTCAGCCTCCCAAGTAGCTGGGACTACAGGCATGTGCCACCATGCCCGGCTACTTTTTTCTATATATTTTTAGTTGTCCAATTAATTTCTTTCTATTTTTGGTAGAGACGGGTCTCGCTCTTGCTCAGGCTGGTCTCGAACTCCTGAGCTCAAACAATCCACCCGCCTCGGCCTCCCAGAGTGCTAGGATTATAGGCGTGAGCCACCGTGCCCGGCAGTATCACTATTTAATTTACTGAAGTTGGTAACTCTACTGTGGTCATGTGAGAGAATAGCATGATTCTTAGGAAATATACATGTAAATATTTAGGGGTTTGATAAGGGCTTTGACATATGTCACTTACTCTCAAATGGTTCAGAAACAAAAAATAGAGGGCTAGAGCGGGAGAGAGGGAGAAGGACAGAGACAGGGAGAAAGAGGGAGACAATGACACAAATAATGAAATGGGACAAAAATGTAAATCGGCAAAAGTGTGTACAGTGTGTGCTATTAATATGTACTATTCCTATTCTTTCAGCTCCTCTGTAGGCTTGAGATTCTTTCCAAATTGTGTTGATTTTACGATGCTGGCCCTGGGACAAGGCTGTTTTCCCTTGCCTGGGGACAGTGGCTCCCATCAGCTGCGCACTTTGCTGAGCAACCCTCCTGCCCCACCAGGCCCTGGGGTAACTACAAGAGCAGCACGTGAGACTTCTTTCCACATGGATTGGTAGTTTTGTCAAGTGGAATTTAATCCTTCCAAATCAGGAGGATTATTTTGGATAAGCCATTAAAATTGTTAATTAAAATGTTAGTATGTGACCGGTGTTATTCCCTGTTTATGAGAATTCTCTCAGAGTCTGGTGTGTGGTACCTCCCTCCCCAACCCCTCCCATCTAACCCAGGTAAAACCCAGGGCCTTGATATCACCTCCATTTTGGCTTGCACCTGAGGAACCCTCCAAAGGTGGGCAGGAGGCCTAAAAAAAAAAAAAAAGGCATTTTAAGACACACTCCAAGTTAAAAGAAGACTGAATATTTTGGACCGAACATTTCTGGAGCCCCTAGCACGTGCGAGGTAACTTTGGTAAAGAGGAATAAGACACAGTCATTGTCCTCAAGCAGCTTCCCATCTAAAATGAGAAAACAAGGAAACAAGAAAACACGCGAAAGGTTAGATAGTCACAGTAGGTGCATTTTCCTAGTTCCCCACATAAGAAACGTCATCCCATGATGGAAACTGACCGCCCATCAGTGGAACAGACTGTAAGGACTCCAAACGGTCAGAAAGGGGAAGGATCCTTGTAGACAGAGCAAGTCTGAGAAGACTTAACTGAACCAAGAAATAAGGCTGGGGCAGGATTTGGGTAAGATTTGTAGACAGAAGAGGGGGACTTCCAAGAGGGGAGAACGCCATGAACCAGAATATGGACATGAGCGTGCTCAGGCCTGTCTGAAGTACTCTAGTACAGGGACTAGTTTGTCAAGACTTGAGTGTTTGGAAAGGAGAATTAGCGGTAAGTTCCTTTGACTCCGTTGGTAACAGTGGCCCTGAGCCTTGAATCCCAGCAGCTTGGGTGTGTGGGTGATGGAGGATCAGAGAAGGCTTTGGAGCTGAGTCTGGGGCAGGAAGAGCCCTTCAGGCTGTTGACTGGTAGAGCCCACTGTTGAGCACCCACTGTGATTCAGGCACTTCATCTGCTCGCTCTAATCCTTACTAATGCCTGCCAGGCAGATATAATCACCTCCACCTTGGCATGAAGAACTACAGTGTCCAGGGAAGGCAAATCCTTTCCCTGAGGCCAGGCAGGTAGGAAGGGGCAGAGCCAGGGGTCAAACTGAAGCTGTGGGCTGTCAGGGTGGGCTCTCTCCAGCACACTTCCCCTCCCTGTAGTACCGGGGACACAGAGTCATAGCGCCCACTCGGGCAGTGGCTGTGCGTAAGGAAAGAAAAAGAAAGATGTAGGGAAAACATGAAGGAAAAAACTGACAAGACTGGGTGAACAACTAAGTTTTAGAGGTAACTGAAAAAGAAGAATTAAATAAAGCTTCATTTTGTTTTTGAAGCAAGAACTTTCTACAGTGCCAGCTCTTTGGAGAGAGAAAAAAGGATCACAATCTTTACTGTCCCTACTCTCGATAACATTATAGTCTAGTATGATGCGTTTTAAATGTACATAAATATGTATAATATAGGAAAGAATTAGATAAATGCTACAAAAGCAATATATACAGTGCTATAGAGAAGAAAATCTAAGTGGTAAAATCAAGCACTCGCTGAAAAGAGAATGTTTGATCTGGACTTTAAGAAATGGATAGAGCTTGGAATGGCAGAGGGAGGAAGTGAGAAGAGTATTATTAGGTCAGGGTTTCTCAACCTTGACACTATGGACATTGCAGGTGGATCATTCTTTGCTGTGGGGCTCTGTCCTGTGCATTGTAGGATGTTTAGTGCGTCTCTGGCTTCCACCCACTAGTTAAAACTGCTCCCAGTTGAGACAACCCAAACATCTCCAGACATTGCTAAATTTCCCTTGGAGGGCAAGCTTGGTTGAGAACCACTGTTCTAATCTAAGAGAATGATGTGAGAAAGGGAGTATGTTCGGGGAATAAAGAGGCATCTGTATCAGCCTATTTAAAAATGTGTTTCTTGGAACATTAGTGGCTTGTGAGATAAGTTATAGTCTCTTAAACAGGATTCATGGTTAAATGGCATTGAGAAATACCACATGCTTTTCCCCTCAATTGGAGGTTCACAATGTATATCCAAATAGTAAAGGCTTTGAGAGATTGTGCAAGAAAGCCGTCTGACTTTGGTTAAATTTAATTACTGCAGAACATTTTTATCAAGAAACAGTATCAATCTCTTGAAGGGCACTTTTGTATTGCAGGAGAAAACTTGGAAAGTGATGGTGTATTTGACTGAAACACAGGGTACCCAAAAGATTTAAAGCTGAAAAAGTAGAGAGAGATTCTAGAACCAAATTCAAAGGGTTTGGAACTAAGCTAAGAAGCCTGAATTTCATTTAGTCAACATGACGGAGACAACCAGCAGGTAACCTGATTAAAACTGTGCTTTGGTTATTCATTCAACATATATTAAGCAACATTAGTGTAGTGGCAGCAAGCCAAGTAGATTATAAGATGCAGAAACAGGAACCAAATCACCTTGTTACTGTAAAAGCAATAACTTAAGAGTGGAAATGATGGAAGGAAGGGCACATGTAAAAAATATTTAGAGATTAATTAAACATAACGTCTGAGCCGTTGGAAGATGGAACAAGAAAAGGAGTCAATGAAGACTATAACTTTTAAGGCCCAAGTTACTAGGAGCTTCTTGGTACCTTCAACAGAGAAAGAATAATCAGGAAAAGTAGCAGATTTGGGGAGAAATGAACTCATTTTGGACATGTTGAGTTTGAGATATTGGTAGAACATCCCGGGACAGATGTCCAGGAGGTAGCTGGAACTTCAAGTTATTAAATAGAAGTGAAAATGCAACTGAAAATAAATTTGGGGGTGTTACCATCCTTAAGATAATATTAATAATATAAGTTGTGAGTGTGAATGTGGTCGTCAGAGGGAGGAGGAGTGGGAAGAGAAGAAAAGGGGAAGAAGGCTCAGAACAGAGACTTGGAGAACATGTGCACTGAGAGAGTAAAAGAAGGAAGATGATGTAGCAAGGGAGACAGAAGAAGCTGTTAAAGAAGTAGAAAATCCAAGGACAAATCATGTCAGAAAAGCCAAAGAGGGAAGGAATGACAAGAAGCAATTGGTCATATGTTACAGAGAAGTCAAAGGAGATTAAAGCTGGGAAGAGGCCACTGGACTTTGGATTTATGGTCAAAGGAGGCTATTGAAGAGTTTCTATACAGTGATAGAGATAGAAACTAAGTTGCAAGGAGTGAATGGGTGGTGAGGAAGTTGAGATAATAAATATAGATTACTTCCTTTTTTTTTTTTTTAGACAGAGTCTTACTCTGTCGTCCTGGCTAGAGTGCAATGGCATCATTATAGCTCACTGAAACCTCAAGCTCCTGGGCTTGAGTGATCCTCCTGCCTCAGCCTCCCAAGTAGCTGGGACTACAGGCGCATGGCATCATGCCCAGCTAATTTTTCTATTTTTATTAGAGACAGGGTCTCACACTTGCTCAGGCTGGCCTTGAACTCCTGAGCTTAAGCGATCCTCCTGCCTCAGCCTCCTAGAGTGCCAGGATTGCTGGTGTGAGGCCACCATGCTCAACCAGGTTACTTCTTTTTTTAAAGTTGGTCATCACTTCTTAGAAGATAGTAGCAAGAGAGGTTAACAGAATTAAATCAAGAATTTTTGTTTGGGGATGGGGAGATTTAAGCATGTTTATTGACAAAAGATGAGAAAATAGAGTGTTAAGAGATTCGAGAAAGACTTAAGAGTTAAGTGAGATGAAGTCAAGGACAGAGATTCTTTCATAAAAGAGGAGAGCTATGTCTTCCTCTGAGCCAAGAGTGACGGGGCAGAAGATAGACAAGAAAACAGAATTCTTGAGGTAGAAACCTCAATACATTCAGACCCTAATAAACTCAGAGTTCCAGATCATCAACTGACAGTGATGGAGGCAGGAATGGGGTTGAACATTTGAGAGTGCGGGAAATAGTGATTGTGAAGAACACAGAAGAGTTAGAGAGAAATGGCTGACATGGCTAGAATGATGTCTCAAATCTGCGACTTGGACTTGTAGCTGACCCAAGCAGTATAGTTTGGTGACCTTCTTTAGGAGCACTCACAATCAAAGAGAGTGACTATGAGCAGAGAGAGAAGTTGGAATTACTCAGGTTAGGAACTGGCCACCAGATATTGTGTGATTAATGGCATCATTGAAATAGGGGTGTACTCAGGTGAGAGGCAAGCGGGGCCATGGGGGAACACAAACAAAGTTTAAAAATTAAAGATGAATTTCCACTCATGGGTATGACAAAGCTGCCAGTAGCCAATCAATTCTCCCACTGAACACAATTAAAACAACTGCAACACACACACACACACACACACACACACACACACACACACACACTCCATTTGAAGGCGTCAGAGAGCTATAAAGAAAGCCAGAACATAAAGAACTATTAATAAGATCAAGAGATGCAATGAACTCAACATTCTCCTAATTTCCCCCCTCGAGGCATTGGCGCAGCATAAGTAGCACAAACAAAAAGGCAAACAAGCTGAACAGAGCTTTCAACAATTTCATGGGACTTGGGAGACTGAAATTGGAGTTCCAGTCTTCCAAGGCACCTAGAACTCGAGGCCATACCAGAATAGAAAGGAAGCAAGAGAATTTAGCCTAGCAGTCTGAGCAGCTTTTCTCCTAAAAGTATTTGCCAATTCTTAAACCGCACAGACCTTAAAGGTGAAAAAACCAAACAGAAAGTGGCTGCTAAATTTTGAAAAGATAAGTAGAACTGCTGACAATCTCAATGAGCTTGAGAAGATCAAAATCAGAGGTCAGGGTCTGCTAAGGAGGAGTGGCCCAGGTAAACACTGTAAGTTGGGATTTTTTTTTTGTTGCTTGTTTGTTTTCTTTTCTTTTTATAGTGACAGGGTCTTGCTTTGTTGCTCCAGTTGGAGTGGAGTGGCACCATCAGAGCTCACTGAAGACTTGAATTCCTGGGCTCAAGCGAACCTCTCACATCAGCCTCCCAAGTAACCAACCATACCTGGCTTATTTATTTATTTATTTTTAATTTATTTATTATTTTTGCCCTAAGTTTTTGAATGGGACTCCTAGAAGAGTATATTTTGGAGTTAGACCAAATCAGAAATAGACCAGATCTTATAAAGAATGAAATCCGGCTTTGAATAAAATGAACCCTGGTTGGATTAAGATGATTTTCTTGTACTCTAACTAAAAGAAGCTAAATAATTCGTCTCTGGAGGAAGATAACACCATCCGGAGGCTATACCATTTTTTTTTTTTTTTACATATAATGTCATACATTCAGCCAAACATTAACAAGCACACAAAAAGACAGAACTAAGGAAAAAAAGGGCATTCACAGATGATCCAAACATAGACTTTATCAGACAGGGACTTTAAAATACCTTTAATCAATATGATGAAGAAAGCAGATAACAAAATGGAGAATCTACTATAGAATTGTCTATATTTAAAAAACCAAATGGAAATGATAAAACTGAAAAATACTGTAACTGAAATTAAGAACTTTGCTGATGGGATTAACAGCAAATTAGATACAGCTGAGGATGGGATTAGCGGTCTAGAAGAGAGTTCAGAAGAAAATACCAAAACTAAAGGAATGAGATCAAAAAAATTAGACAATATAAAAAAGAAAATAAGAGACATATGGAATACGGTCTAAAAAGATCTTGAGAGTATATTATTGGCATCCCAGAATGGGAGAGGAAAGAGCATGGAACAGAGGCAATATTTGAAGATAACATCTAAGAATTTTCCCCAAATTGGCAAAAAACATCCATCTATACCTTCAAACTCTGCAAACCCCAAGCAGAAAAAATTCAAAGAAGACCACACCTAGGCACAATATAGTAAAACTGCTGAAAATAAAGCATAAAGAAAAAAAATCTTAAAAGGTACAAATTATCCTCAAAAAGCCAAAAAAATAGTGACATAACAGAAGCCAGGACACAATCCAACAAAATCTTCAATATGATGAAAAAATAAATAAGTGCCATTCTAGAATTCTAAATCCAGCAAAAATATCCTTCAAAATTTAAGGAAAAACAAAGACATTTTTGGAAACAGAAAATGAGACACTGTATTGCCAACAGAACTGCACTAAGGAAAGTACTTGATGAAGTGTTTAAGACAGAAGAAAAACGATGTCAGAAGGAAGCATGGTAATGCAGGAAAGAATGGAGAGCAATGAAAAAGGTAGCTATGTGGTGAAATTAAATATTGGCTATTGAATGTTAAAAACAACAATTTAGTCTTGTGAGTTGAAAATTTATAGAAATAAAAATATATAATAGCATAATGGACTAGAAGGGAGAAATGAAGTTGAGGTACTATAAGGTCTTCACATTGTCTAGGAAATGGAAAATACTACTTAACCCCTTTATTAAATAAGACTTTAATAAAACAAGATTGCATGTTGTAATCCCTAGGGTAATTACTAAATGATTAGTAAGACAATATATTACTAATGAGCTGAATGGAGGAGGTGGGGGAATCATAAAAACTAAAACATATTTGATTAATCCAAAACAAGGCAAGGAAACAAAAAGAAACATAGAGTAAATAAGAGTAAAAAATTGACAATATAATAGATTTTAACCAAAATATATCTAAAATTACATTAAATATAAATGAATTATATATTTCAGTTAAAAGACAAAGATTGACAGACTGGATAAAACAAAGATCTAACTATTTGAGGTTACAAGATGTACTCCAGTAAAGGGGTGGAAAAAGATATATCATGCAAACACTTAAATAGTTGGTGAAATATTACTAATATCAAGCAAAGTAGGATTTCATGTAGGAAGTAGTGCTGGAGATAAAGAGGAACATTTTATGATGATAATTGGGTCAATTCACCAGGAAGATATTACAATTCCCATTTCTATGTTCCTAGTAACATAGGTCCAAAAAATGTAATGCAAAAATTGGCATGTCCAAAAGAATAAATAGACAAATCCATCATCAGAGTTGGAGATTTTAACACACCTCTCTCACAAATGAATGGAAAAAGTAGACAAAAGCAAAAAAACCCCCAAAATACCCGTTACAGATATGCAAGATTTGAATCACAAAATTCACAAACTTGTCCTAACTGAAATTTTCTAAATGTGGCAAACAATTAACTGTGCAATTTGTATATCCATGTGGATCTTTTATCAAAACCAACCTTATACTGGGCCATAAAACAAATTCAAAAACTTCAAAATTTTTTTCACTAACCTGATACTTTAAAAAGAAAAAAGAAAAAAACCCCAGAACAACAACAACACAAAGAACAAAAACTCAAAGTATCAAAATCATGTTGACATCATTTGAATTATGTCTATGACACAATGGAATTAAGCAAGAAATCAATAAGAAAAGATAAGTAGGTAATTCCCTAATATTAGGATATTAAGCAATATACTGCTCAATAACTCATGGGTCAAAAATGCATTCTCAATAGAATTGTAAAATGTTTTAACTGAATGATAACAAAAACATTACATAACAAAACATGTGGAATGCAGCTATACTTAGAGGAAGCCATACTTAGAGGGAAATGTATATAGCTTAAAATGAATAGTTTAGAAAACTGGAAAGACTAAAAATTAACTACCCATCTAGTTCAAGAATTAAAATGACAAGTTTAATTGTCAAATTAAATCCAAAGAAAGTACTAAGAAAGAAATAATAAAGAAAAGTGTAAAAATTAAGGAATTAGAAAATAACTAAACAATAGAAAAAATCAACAAAGCCCAGGCTGATGAAGAAAAAAAAATGTATTAGGAATCAAAAGGGGACATCAGACAGGTGTGGTGGCTCATGCCTCTAATCCTAGCACTCTGGGGACTGAGGCAGGAGGATCACTTGAGGCTAGGAGTTTGAGACCAGCCTGGGCAACATAGCAAGACTCTGTCTCTGCAAAATTTTTTAAAAAATGAACTAGGCATTGTGGCTCCTGCCTTTAGTCCTAGCTACTTGGGAGGCTGAAGCAGGAGGATTGCTTGAGCCCAGGAGTGTGAGATTATAGTGAGCTATGAGTGTTCATTGATAAGAGGGATGAATAGACAAACAAAATGTGGCATATTCATACAATCAAATATTATTCAGCCTTAAAAAGGAAAGAAATTCTGAAACATGCTACGACATGGATGATCCTTGGGGACATTAAGTGAAATGAACCCGTCACAAAAAATACAAATACTGCATGATTTCGCCATTATGAGGTACCTAGAGAAGTCAAATTCAGAGCCAGAAAGTAGAATGGTGGCTGCTAGGGGCTGAAGGTAGGGGTGGGATGGGGAGTTAGTGTGTAGTGGTATGGAGTTTTATTTTACAAGATGAAAAGAGTTCTGGAGATTGGTTGCACAACAACGTGAATGTACTTCACATTTTTAAGTGTAACACTTTTTAAGTGTCAAAAGGGTTATACTTAAAAAGGGGTAAGATGGTACATTTTATGTCGTGTGTTTTTTACCATACTTAAAATTTTAAAATGCGTATATAAGAACAAAGGCAAAATGGATGTGGTGATCGACATCAGTACAGTGGTTACCTTCGGTGAGGGACTAGTGACTGGGCGGGGACATGACAGGAGCTTTGGAAGTTCTGGGGATGTTCTACTTCCTGATCTGTGTAGTGGGAACAGAGTGTTTTCCCTTGTGAACATTGATTAAGCCATAGGCTTTGTCTTGTGAGCTTTTCTATATGCTTCAACCAAATCAACAACAAAAATTATTTCTAAAAAGCCAAAGGAGAAAACATGAGAATAGTCATGAATTTTTTTGTAAATGAATGGGTACTTCTTTGATATGAAACTATACTATAAAACTATTAAAAGACTGTGGTTACTGGCACAGACACAGATAATCAAATCAATGGAAGAAACTAGAGTCTAAAAAACAGAACCATGTAATAAATGAGAATATAATATATGATCAAGGAAGCATTTCAAGTCAAAGGGGGAAAAGATTAGTTATCCATAAATAATACTGAGGCAATTGGAGAATTATTTGAGTGTCAAGCAGTCTGCCGTATGCTTTACACACAAAAAGAAATTCTGCTAGAGCAAAGCTTTTTAAAAAGAGCTATGAACGTTCTATTGTTAAAAGAAAAACTTGAGACAAATTAAGAAACAGCTGATTGGTTGCAGCTCTGTGTTTGCCCTATTTGAACGCAGTTTGAACAGTTGGCAGCTGTGAGTGGTTGAACTCTGGCTGCTGTGATTGGCTGAGACTTGGCTACTTGTTCCAAGAGCAGGCTACAGTCTGTGTTCACATCAGTTAGGCTGCAGCTCACCATGCATGGAGAAACCTGTAGGCCGGACTTAAAATATGCAAGGAGACATCTTCGGACTAAACTTAATTTAACACTATACTAATAATTATGTCATGGTTATGACATTTTTACTCATAGCCCCCCAAAATACTAATAAGTTTGACCTCTTTAAAAATCAATAGCTCCTATACTACCAAAATAGAAAAAGTATACATTTTAAAAATATCTGACAGCAAAGGGCTTATCTTTCTAACACAGAAAGAGCCTTTACAAGTGAAAAATAAAAGTAGTAACACCCTGTCAGAACACTAGACAAAGGACACAAAGAGCTAATTCACAAAAAGAAAAGCAAATGGCCAAAACACGCTAAAAATGTGTTCAGTATCACAAATACTCAAAACAATGCAGATAATAACTACTAGGTACATAGGTTCATCAGATTGGCCTCAATTTAAAAAGAATCTCAGGGCCCAGTGTTGGCAAGCATAAGAGGAAATGGATGTATCATACTCTGATGTTGAGCTTATACACTGCAGGGCAGAATAATAATCTGTATCAAAATTTAAAATAAGCTTTTCCTTTGATCCAGAATTTAATTTCTAGAAATTTACCAAATGTCCAAAAGATGTCCATCTCAATGTAGTTTATAATAGTGAAATATTAGGAAAAAATTTAATTTATATCAAACCAGAGTTGGCTAATAAATTGATAGTCACATACAATGGAATACTACGTAGTCATGAGAAATGGTTATATTTATTGTTTTAGAAAGACATGTTGATGAGTGAAAAAGCAGCTACAGAAAAACAAGGGTAATATCATCTCCTTGGTGTAAATCTATTTGTAAGTACACACAAACACACTATGTCCCTCCAAAATTCATATGTTAAGTGCTAACACCTGGTACCTCAGAATGTTACTGTATTTGGAAATAGGGTCTTTAAAGAAGTAATTAAGCTAAAATGAGGTCTTCAGATGGGCCCTAATCCAATGGGACTGGTGTCCTGATGAGAAGAGGAAACTTGGACACAGGCCTGGAGCAGAGGGAAGACCATGTGAGGACGTAGGGAGAAGACGGGCATCTGTAAGCCAAGGAGAAAGGCCTCAGAAGAAACCAACCCTGCTGACACCTGGAACAGACTTCTACCCTCCAGAATGGCGAGAAAGCAAGTTTCTGTTGTTTAATCCACTCTGTGGTCCTTCGTTACGGAGCCCCAGTAAACCAATACGCTCACATACATCGATATCTGGAAAAATATTCACTAAATTTTAACAGCGATTTTCTCAGGGAGATAAAGTTCAGCTTTCTTTTTAATACTTTCCCTAGTGTTTGAACATTTTCAATGAGTAATATATCATTTTTATGGCAGGGGCCGGACACTGTGGCTCACGCCTGTAATCCTAGCACGCTGGGACACTGAGGCGGGAGGATTGACTGCTTGAGGCCAGGAGTTCAAGATCAGCCTGAGCAAGATTCATCTCTAAAAAAAAAAAAA
>CAUYSK010055716.1:0-48481 GCA_963575035.1 Avahi laniger | reverse complement strand
CCCCGCTGAATCTGCACCGATTCCCCTCGCTGTTTTTGTGGGAGAGCGCTCCGATTGTGTGTAGCAGACCAGGATCTGCGTCTCCCTCTCTGGAAGCAGGGATCCGGGAGGCTACCCTAACTCCGCCATTTTTTCTCCCCCTCAACATTTAAATAATTATTTCACAAATCTCTTCAAACACTTATTAAAAAGATTTCTAATGAGGTCATTAGTACATAATGCATTGTTTTAAATATCAGCATTCTTTCCAAAGTCATGTCATATTATGGCACACTAATTTGTATAACAGGAGAAAAAAATATCATATTACATTCAAGACTTTGAACTGTACACATAAATATTAATGAAGAGTCTCTTTGTTTTCTTCCATTCAGAGAAAACCAATATTTACTTTAATGCTACTTACTTAAAAAACAGAACATCGTCATGTCACCCTCATCAACCAAAACATTTATTAAACACACATACACTACTTTTCTTTTGGAATCATCTGATGCAGGGCTCAGATTCTCTCGCAGTGGTAGCATACGATGCAGGAAAAATAGTAAAAACACAGCCTACCATGCACGTGACAGGCGCTGTTTTTAGGCACATGAATCCTTCACATAATTGGACTATCTATACTTCTGAGTCTGGGCTGGGCTCTGCAACATTATTATATTCATAGGCAATGATTACCATATTATGAATCCTTGAAATGCATCAGCTAGAGAAATTAATATTCTCTTAAATAGAATAGCTAGAAGGAGGTTGGCTAGTATCTGATGAAGTCATCCTCTTTTTCACTGATGCCGTCTTTGACTTTATGGAGCTCTCTCTAATCCATTGATCCCATCAATTTCTCATTATCTCTCAATTCCCTCCAGGTGTTACTATCCTTCTTATCTAACAGATCTTTCACAATCTATCATTATCTTTACTACCCCCCCCCAAAAAATACTCACAATTTTCTTGTCTTTTATTCCCATTATTTTCAGTGGAGAAAACTCCAACCTGAGATGATTCTTACTAGCCTTCTTCTTGCCAATGTCACCAGACTGGAGACAAATCACACAACCAACTCACCAGCTGCCCTCTCATTTCAAGTTCTCATATCACCGATGAGCATCAATACCGTTTGTCCTATTTTTAAATTTTCCAAAAGCCTCTCATTCCTAGACCCCTTCCTCATCTTTTCTTAAACCACTTACCCCTTCCCTACCCTTGCCTTCAACTTATATTCAACTCTAGCATTATACTCCACTGAAAAATTAGCAATCATCAAATGTGAATTCCCTCATCTTCTCACCACCAAATTTGGAAATCTACATGCATCTCCAAACATTTTTCTCCTCATCCTTTCCTATTACATGGAGATGGTATCCATGTTTATTGCAACAAATTCTAGTTCCTTCTCCTGTTCTCTGAACCCTCCCTCCTGACCATGGTTCAAGCCTTTATTACTACTCTACTAAAGGATTTATTTTCCTCTAACCATGGCTTCTGACTATCAATCTCCACTTTCTTCTGGCTTATACTCATTGTTCTCGTCAGCATACAACCAAGCCATAATGAACCATATTTATTAATAAAACAGCAAGAAAACCTTCCCTTTATCCCTAACACCTTTCAAATTCCACTTCACTTTTCAGCTCTCTGTCTAATTTCATAGTTTTAAATTCTATTACATAGTGACAGTTTATATATGTATATTTCTACTCAAAATCTTTCTTCTGAGCTCCAGATTCATATATTGATTGATTTCAATTTGCTATTTAACATTTCTAATTATATATCTCACGGATATCTTAAACCCAGCCTGTTCAAAATGTGATACTCGATTCAGAACATTGTACCACAGTGAACCCACATAGAGATCTCCCCCATCCTAGAAAATGATGAAGACTATCATCTGTCCTGTTGTGGAAGTCAGAAACCCAGCCATCACACTTTCCTTTAATTCACATATCCAACCCCAGAAAATGTCTTCCATGCTGCCTTCTAAGTAGGCCTTCAGTCCATCCACTTCATGTCATTAGTCTGCCCCCATCCTAGTCTAATAAACATCACGATTGGCCCCTCCTCCCAAGAGTAAGCTTTTTTTGTATAAATTAGATCATAATACTCTCCCGTATAATAATTTCCCATTGTATATATAATAAAATTCTAAATTATTCTTGGTTTTCCATAAAAATACACATCCACTTTGAGAGAATTTCAGTCTCACCACACCCCACAAATAGCCTTCATGATCTACCTCCATCTGTATTTTTACCACTCTCCCTGGGCTCACTCTGCTCCAACCACACTGGCTTTCATTCATTTCCTCAATCCTCTTTTCCAGCTGTGGTCTTTCCAAACTGCTCTAAGAATATTTCCACCCCCTCAGCCCAATCTTTGAATAGCTCGCTCTATTTTGTACATCATATCTCTGTTTAAATGTCATCTCCCTATGTACCCTATCTAAAATATATTCCCACAACTTATTATCTATCTCAGAAACCCATTTCATTCAAAAGAGTTCAAATTTGTAATTTATTTTATGTTTATTTGCTTTTGTTTTATTTCTTTTTTACCATTTCAGTAGCCTATAAATACTATGAGTGCCGCCATTATGTCATTTATTGTAACACCAGGCCCCTAATTTCTTACCTTATATATAATAGGCACTTACTATTCATGTATATTATATAGCATAATATATATGTTATTTTAGTGTTTCCCATAGGGTGGAATGTTTCCATTCTTCATATATGATATAATCTTAGGTAGCACATGAAAAGCCATTGATTTTTTTCTTATTTAAAAAAATTAGTAAATATAAAATTTTATTATATTATATATTATATATTATATTTTATATAACTATGTGCATTATATAATAAATTATGCATTATACAAAAACATATAATACATAATATAAATAAATATATAGTTTTATAAGCTTAGAAAAATATAGATTAATTCTGAAATTCATAATTTTACAGATAATATTCATGGGATATCATAGAATATTATCACTCAATTTGAGAAAAAATATTAGCTACATTATGTGTGAAAAGTAGTCATATCAAATTTTGAGACCACCGTATAAATTGTTGAAATATGGCAACACTGGTCTAAGATAAGCTGAAAACTCAATGCTATAAGCCCATTTATCTGAGGAGAAAGTGAGTAAATAAAAGGTTAATGCATGGTTATTAACATGCCCTGGTAGGTTATATTATATGTACAAACTTTTACACTACTCATCCCAGAGAGAAAATTACAAGTCCCATTCCATTTATGTCAGCCTGGATCATGTGACTTGCTTTGAAAAATGAAGGTGAATGTAAGTTATATGTTTAGAAGAGGTTGGCAAGGCCAAAACATGGCTAATATGTTCTCTTTAGACCCTCTGCCATGGGAACCAGCAATATTCCAAATGGAGGTTGATCTATTAGGCTAGATCCCAAAGCAAAGTTAACATGGGAGAGTGCTATAACTTATGAAGGGTCTAAAATTTTGTTCAGCTTGCACGCTAACAAGTTAGACTGCTATAGTTTCGTGGATGCCGGCAAAAAAAAAGACTGTTGCATTAGAGACAAAGGAATCTACTGCTCTGCAGAGATAGATAATTCTTTTAACAGAGACCTCTTCCAAACTTAATGCTTCATGGAAGAAGTACTGTTGTTAACATATGTCAAATAGACGTTTCCTAAGAGTTGCAAGATCCATGTGTCATTCTAATTAAATAATGCCAAAAAAAAAAAGCTAAGTTTCATGGACTTAATTTATTACTCATAGTAATAACAATAGCTAGAGTATCATTATTTGCCCAAGTTCCCTGAGCCTCAGTTCTCACAAGGTGACACAAAGAAAGCTATGGATGCCTGCCATACAATGGGATGCTTTACAGGTGAGGAATCTGGATCTTTTAAACGGCCAGTAAGTCTGTCTGACATTTGCCCTGAAGAAAGACTTTATCTTTATTGTATTGCTCTTTTCTCTGGAGAAATATATACTTCTATTTTTCAAGGCTATTAGCTATACAGACATCTTGAAAACACAGTTCAGAACAAAAACAGTTAGTGCCTGTTGCAAGACATGCAAAAATGACAGAGACCCACGGAGAATTGTCACACAACACGTTCAAACAACAATAGATACGTAGCATGAGTGAGAATTAGACCTTTATTTTTGTTAGCCTCTGAGATTTTGGGGTCTTTTGTAACCATAGCATAATGTTCTGAATACCATATCTAAATCTATTGTTTTATAGGAATCCATACATGAAATTTGACAATTCCATAAACCTCCAAAAATAGTAGGGAAAAAATGTACATGAATATATGCAAACACTTATTTTTCTTTAGCTAGGAATTTCATAGCATTTGTCAAATTTTAAAGAATCTATGACCCAAAACAATTCTAAAACAGGCCAAAAAATATATTTTATAATCACTAAGTATAGACATTTTGCCTTACCATTTATGTCTAAGCAGAAAGAAAGTACATTTAAAAAAAATGCAAAAAGAAATTTTTGTGTATGTTGCAGGAAGATGGAAAGGTCAGTTGGAAAACTAGTAATTTTTCTATTAACAAAAATTTTTGTATAATTAATTTATAATGATATAAGAGTATTTTCTTATACCCGAAATCTGAAGAAAGTTTAGAGGTTATGTTCTGAATGTTTCTTCAACCTCTCACATAATGTTCACTGAATTGTATTTTTTCCTTTCTAAATGATTTGAGATCGTACATGCTGCTTATAAAATAAAATGACTGAAATAGGGAAATATAAACCAGGTATTCTTTATATGCATACCAGACAACAAATTCTCTCTTAAATGTCCCTGAATTGCAGTCAGATTTCTCATCAATATGATAGTAACTTGAAAGATTTCTCTTTTTTTAAATTTATTTTATTATACTTTTTATTTCAGTATATTATGAGGGTACAAATGTTTAGGTTACATATTTTGCCTTTGCCCCACTCGAGTCAGAGCTTCATACATGTCCATCCCCCAGAATCTAGAAATATTTTAATTGAATTAAGAAGTCAAATAATAGCACTCAAAAGATAAAATACATCTATATGATAGGTGGTTTTACTTACTGACCTTTGATTTAGAATATAGATGTGTGCATGAATGTTTGTTTGTGTGTGTTTGAGAGATAGAGAGAGAGAGAAAGAAAGAGAATTAGAGAATGAATTCAACTCATATACAGAAACAGAAAAATGTGTGTATTAATACTCCAGACTCCAGTGGCAGTCAAGTAATCCAAATCAAGGAGTGAGTTTAGAGGGCCCACAATTAGGAGAGGGGCAGAGAACAGCGTGAGTCTCAGTTAGAGGGACAAGTCAAGTCAAAATTGATTAGAAAATGTGGAGATTGAAATTCCATAGAGACGGGCATTAAGTGAGTACAAAGAGCCGGAGGGAAGACTGACATCAGGGTAATGAGGCCAAGCCTCCTCTCCAACTGTCTTCAGGTAGATGGTTTGGAGCTAGGACAGTCAGTACCTCTGTGCGAAGAGACCTGAGTAGTTACCTAAAACAGCCCTGCGTTGTCAAATTCTTACCCCTCCTTACAGGTGGGTCAGCCTTCATTTTGAAGCACCCAAAACAGGGAAATTGGTGTAGATCAGGGATTCTTTACATGAAGCCTGAGAATTTGAAAAAAAAAGAAATCTGTATTTTTATAAAGTTTTAACTGAAATTGAGCATTTTATTCAAAATGAATGTAGGCAACAAACCACAAATGTATTAGTATTAGTAATACCACTATCTTTATTACCAATAGAAATCAGATATTTTTATATCACATTATACAGTTGTTGCTTCTATCTCAAAATATTTTTTATATTCACGATGACTTAAAGTGATGGCAATTGAACATACTTGCTACTAGATATTATTTTATGTTAATAAGCAGCTATATATTATTTTATCAAAAATGATTTCTTTAATAATAATAAGTATTTTTTATAATTAGCTTCCTTTGTAACTCAGGTTCTTCAGTTGAATGGACCCCTCTGGGTGATCTCCAAGGAGTCTTCCAGTTGCGATTTAATAAATTTTAATATTTACTAAATAAGTTATTTTCTATTTAATTAATAGCACAATGAGTAAAAAAAAAAAAGGATTAAAAAGCTTTCAACTTGCCGTAAACTAACCAGTTGAATTCAAATAGGAAATACACACGCGCGCACACACACACCTTGTTTGACTAACATAAATGCATAGCGGCAAATATTGATTTTTTAAACTACGTAGTCAACCTACAGGTTGCTTTAGTGCTATATGGTGCTAACTCATAAAGATCAGCCGCTTTAGAGGCTGCCTTTGCTCTGCAAGATAGACATTCCCTTTAAGATAGACCTCTTCTGAACTTAATGCTTCACGGAGTAAGCACTGCTGTTCACATATGTCAAACAGACATTTCCTAGAGTTGCAAGATCAATATGGCATTCTAATTAAATAATGCCTAAAAAAGCTAAGCTCTGTGGGATGAAAATGGTTGGAGAATCTGCTAAACTTTATCTATTACCTGAGATTTAAGAAATCCACGAAAATGAAAAACTGCAACCCAGAACCGTAAGTTGAGTCTTTGTCATGCCTAATTCTCCATGTTATTAAATTAAAAATTGCTCCTCAAAAATGCCATGATACAGAACTGTTGTAAACTTACCTAGATGGGCAATTTAAAAATCATGAAAGAAAAGGATGCAAAAGGAATTTTAAGAAAGCATTTGAAATATTTTCCTTTTAGTATTGACAAAAATCAATGCTATCCAAATGAAAGGCCTCAAAGTCTGTTAGCAAAGAAAGATGGAGTAAAATACAGTTAATGTATCTAAAATTGTAAAATTGTTTTTAAAGATGTCTTTCTTATTACATCAAAATGCAATTTTCAAGATAAGAGGCATTGTAACATGACTCTGTGTGCTGTGCAGTGTGTGTACAAGAAAGAAAGCAAAATTAATCCCTTCCCCTGACGACCTCTAGAAATGAAAATCCATTATAGTAATAATATTTGTACTTAGGTCTTGATGTTTTTGTGTTGAATTTGAATGTCATGAAATGATTATATGTGGTGGTTGATGGGGACATATGTGCAAATAATTACATAAATAATCCTCTTTACTTAGGTGCAAGGTGACTTTTTAGATTGAGTAAAACTAGTTGCAATCTAATAAAACTCATAATAATGTTCTTTACAGCTAAGACATGAATCTTACTATTCCAAAGGTTAGTTAGAGATATTTTACTTTTCACAGGGATCCAATGATAGAATTTGACTAGAAGCCCTGCAATTTCAAGAAGATGCCTTTCCTCAAGATTGGCATCCTTGAACCTTAGTAGCTTCAAGGATCTTACTATGTTGCTTTGCTCTGAAAAGGAAGGCAACTTAAAAATTATGAAAATAAGCTTTACAAAATTAATGTTAAAAACCAGGGTACGTGTCTCATACATAAGAGATATTTCTCCTGGAAACTAAATACTAAACTACTCTTGCTGATTCACCTAAGTTAGACTTCCATTTTCCTTTAGCCGTGATAACTCTTTTTAAACCTGTGAAATGACAATTTTTTAGATTATTCACACAATTTATGAAAAAAATATTTTACCTGTTTCTTTCACTTTCTCAATTGTTCCCTCTTCTTTATCTCATTGCAAAGCAACTTTTACTCCTTTAGTTGACCAGAATGCCTACTTTAAAAGTAGCCAACTATTTCCCAGTATAATACCTTGTCTTTCCCAGTCCTTAGTCAAGTTGGTAGATCTACTTCAGCAATTTTCATGTAGGCCTCTCGCTTTCTTAAACTTTTCTTCTCCTTTATCTTCCTTCTGTGTTTAATAGTTATTTGTTGAATAAATGAATGAATGAATGCTTATACTCTCTTGGTTTACTTTCTCTGTTTTTAAGTGCTTCTTCTCTGAAGCATACACATAGTTTTAACTTCTGCCTTTCTAGATGATACTTAATTATCTTACTGTTTCTTCTGTAGACTTCTTTATTAAATTCAAGATTCTGATGTCCAAATGCCTGCTAAAAATTCTCGATATGATTTTATCACCAATAAATTAAATGTAATATGTCTCCTATCACAATCCCAAATAATTTTTACATTTTTTATTTGTATGAATGACATTAATATCTCTTTAGTTATTCAATCTCAATATCTCTGTTTAAATCTGAATATCTCACTTTTCATTCAGACATGCAATCCTGAAGATTCTGCCTCTGTATTTCCTTTTGTATTTATTTTCATTGCCAACTATGCTTCAAGTCAATAGCACAATTTCTCTGTCTTCTGAGCAAGTAATCACGTGTTTAATTACTTTGCTGAACCCCTGGTGCAAAACACTGTGTATTGCATACTATAATTGTTCAATAGAAAGTGTATGAAATTAATGAACTTTTGTACATAGTCCCACCCCTTTCCAAACCACCTATAATGAAGTTTTCTTCCTAAAAAAAACAGCTCTAATAATGTCCTACTCCAACTAAAAATAAAACCAAACATTGCAATAGTTCTACATTACTCAATGAACAAAATCCTAAACTCATTTGTCTAGTACTCCATAATCTTTCCCAACACTAACCTTGTTTTCTAAACCCTAATCCCATTTGTTTTCCTCCTCAGTCCCTAATTTCTGCTATTAATTTGTTTAATATTTCAGTCCACACTAAGACAGGAACTCTTAACTAAATTTTTCCAATCTCCTTTCCAGAGATTAGGACTTTGATCTGTCGCTATGGCAGTGAGTTAGAATCTGTACCATTTTTAAGAAAAACGTACTGCTAGCATGGACTCCTTAACTAACGATTGGCATTCCCGATACCTCACTCTGCAAATTTCTTTCTATTTGTATGCATCAAGATCAGAAATTGCCATAAATTTTGAACACTAATGTGTACTTGTTCATCAAATTGAATTTTGTTTTTAGCACAAGGAATCCATTAGTTCCCCCATGAAAGTGAATCCAGTATCAGTTCTCACCTCTACTCAGTCTACTATACTTGATTGAAGATGTATGCAGATATCTTTTTTCTGCTAAAATATCATATAACATGTTTTGTTAGATTCTTACAACAAATATGGCAAGCTTCTTTGTATTAATTGTACATATTTCTTACGAACCCATAGGACTATAAACATATTAAGGACAAGGAGTACAATTTGGTCTTTTGTGTGCCATACACTGCAATTTTTGCATTATCTCATGCAAAAAAGGTACAACAATGTTTATCAAATGAGTCTTATAGTCCTTCCATCATCTCTCTTTACCGTATCACACCATAAATAGATAGAGTTGAAACTGTATCTTTTTGGGTCTTGACTTAGAGAAGAATTTGGCACAGCTATTCTGGTCATGATTGGTCCATGAGTGAACAATGCATTCTAAAATATCTTGGTATTAAGAAATGAAGAATAGGAATTCTTGAAGGGCACAGAGAAGATTGAGAATTATTGATGAATTTTACATTTTGATCAATTTTAAGAATAAATTTGTCTTTCGTAGGATATTGTGACATCGCTCAATAATGTATTTTAAGTTGAGGGCATGTTCATGCATGTGTGAAGTATTTTGTGTTACAGTTAACAAATTCTCTATTTCTCTTACTTCAAAAACAAGAAGCATCCAGTTTTAGAGGCAGAATAAAATTTTGCAATAATAGTTCAAACTTTTCATTTTGCCAAAGAGAAAACTAATATACGGAAATAAGATAACTTCCCAAGACCAAATAGAGCCAAGATTTGAACAGCTACAAGGGGAACCCAGCGGGATTCATGGGTTAAAAAAGAAAGCACATTTAGAGAAGTTCTTGAAATAAATACTGCTAATTTTTCCTCATTTTCATTCTCCTGCTTTCCCTACTAGATGTACATGATTACCCATGTAAAGACTACAAACAAAAGGGTCCCTTTAAAATAAGTGTGGCCACGTAATTAAATTGTTTGTGCTTCTATTCCTGTTTCCACACCTTCCAGCCAATTGGAATACACATCTTGTTTAAACTGAAATGGTTAGAGCAACGAGAAAGAGGGAAACAGGGAGCTTCTGTGAGCTTATGAAGGAGAACTGCCTACTTACCCTGAATTGCCTCCTTAGACCTGGCTTGTTGCATGAGGAATAATCTTCTGAATGTTTGAAACATTATATTTTGGATCTCTTTGTTATTGGAGCTTAATCTATACCCTAATGCAGTCCTCAGGCCAGCTTTCTGGAAACATAGAACACAGAATCACAGAATTTTAGTGGTAAATACAATCTTAAATAATTTCTGGTCCAACCACTTACCTGCCTGTTGATATTAATAGATGTACAATTAGGCAGTCTTCTTGAGTACTTACATCCTACAATTCAAGGGAAACATCTGGCCAGTCGATTATCCAAACATTGACTTGCCAAGCTTTTTTCTGCTGATGTTAAAAATGTAAGCATATGAAAGTAGCAAATTGAAGTGTATGTCACTTAGCAATTTATGCTATAGCACTACCTGCTGCTCCTTTGAAGCATATAAAACTTTTCTCCCCAAATTAACTTATTACTTCTGTTCTTAGAACTCTTCATTTATTCAAACATTGGATCACAAATAATTAATTACTACATAGCAGGAACTGTGCTTAGTCAATGAAATAGGCAATGTGCCTGTTCTCTTATTTGATAAAAAAGGTCATTAAAAATAATTAAATTAACGGGATTGCTGGGTCAAATGGTAGTTCTGCTGGTACCTCATAGGATGGACATATTTGAAACCTGGACTGAGGGGGGGAGGGGGGGCAAGGGCAACACACACAACCTAAACATCTGTACCCCCATATTATGTTGAAATAAAAAATAAAAAAATAAAAAAAATAAAAATGATTTGGATAATGTTAAAATGATTCAGAAGCCTACTTAAAGAGTTTCCTAGTAGCCAAAGTTGGGATAATTTGAGCATCAAGAATTTCCTTAGTGCCTGGGACAAATGCCTGGCCCAAAGCAGGTCCTTGGTAATTGTTTAATGAATAACTGAACAGGGCTACTGCTTCATGGCAGAAAATAATCTCAAAAAAAAGAATAATCATAAAGATAGAAAACCAGAAGGTAAATTAAAAATCTATGAATTTATTATGCTGATTTAAAAAAATACTTTGAGGGTTTTCAAGGAACCAATTCTTGTAAGTGGCAAATAAAAGGAAAGAGTGAGGCAGTTATCTTCCTGTTGTACAAATTGTACCTCAGGGTAACCAAATAGTTAATGCAGAAAAGTTCTTATCTTTAGAATTACTGTAGCAAATAAATGACACATTGACGAAATTAGTAATATCGCCATTTTGCAAATCCTAATGAAATCATGGATTTGGCCAGTGATTATCAATGAATGTTTAAACTATTAGGTTATTAAGTCTGAAATGTCCGATTTCCTTATGTACTTATTTTGACAATTTATGTCTCTAAAATTTCACTCTGACACTTCTTGTTTTATGTTTATTGTGAAGGTACATCCTCAGTCTTTCAAATGCACATTTTGGCTTATGATTATCTATCAAACTTTTTTAGAGCAATTTTTGTGAAACCATGGATAAGTCAAAAATCCTTGTCATTTTTGAATATGAGTTCCATCCTGGAACCAAAGCAGTTCAGACACATCAAAACATCAATGAAGAGTTTGGGAAGGATGTGGCTAATAAATGCACACGAGGTGATTTGAGAAGTTATGTTCTGATGATTTTAATCTTGAAAATGAGCCATGTGGGTGACCTGAGACTAAGGTGAATAATGATGAGCTGAAAGCTGTAGGGGAAGCTAATCCATCTCACCCTATGTGTGAATTAGCAGCAAGGTTTGACGTTACTGTTCCAACAATATTGGACCATTTGAAACAAATCAGCAAGGTAAAGAAACTGGATAAATGGGTTCTGCATGAATTAAATGATCATCAGAAAAGAAATTGTCTGGAAGCTTGTCATTCTTTGATGGTACAACATAAAGACAAACCATTTCTATGCCTTGTTGTTACATGTGATGAAAAATGGATTCTTTTTGGCAATCATAAGCATTCAGCACAATGGTTGGATAATGATAAAGTGTCAAAACACAGTCTAAAACTGAACATTCACCATAAAAAATCAAATCCAGAAAAGGACACAACAAAAAAAGAAAACTACAGACCAATATCCCTCATGAATATAGATGCAAAATTCCTCAACAAAATCTTAGCAAATCGAATCCAACAGCTCATCAAAAAAATGATTCATCATGACCAAGTGGGCTTTATCCCAGATATATAAGACTGGTTGAACATATGCGTCTATAAATGCAATTCACCACATAAAGAAAAGCAAGAACAAAGACCATATGATTCCCTCAGTAGATGCAGAAAAACATTTGACAAATCAGCATACCTTTATGATAAAAACTCTTAACAAAATAGGCACAGACAGGACATACCTTAAAATTATTAAGGCCATGTACAATAAACCCACACCAAAATCATACTGAATGGGGAAAAATCGAAAACATTCCTCCTTAGAACTTCAACCAGACAAGGTTGCCCACTATCTCCACTTCTATTAAACATAGTGCTTGAAGTCCTTGCCAGAGCAATTAGACAAGAGAGGGTAATTAAGTGCATCCAAATGGGGGAAGAAGATGTCAAACTCTCACTCTTTGCCAATGATATGATATTATATCTATAAAAACCCAAAGATTCAACCAAGACACCACTGGAATTGATAAATTAATTCAGTAAGTCTCAGGATACAAAATACATGCTCACAAATCAGTGGCATTCATATACACCGATAACAGTCAAGCCGAAAATCAAATAAAAAAAGCAGCACCTTTCACAATAGCTTCAAAGAAAATTAAATATCTAGGAATATATTTAACAAAATACATGAGAGACATATATAGGGAGAACTATGAAACACTAAGAAAAGAAATTATAGAAGATGTAAACAGATCGAAAAATCTACCATGCTCATGGATTGGCAGAATCAATATTGTTAACATGCCCATACTGCCTAAAATGATCTACACAATTAATGCAATTCCTATTAAAGTGCAATCATCATTCTTTACAGACCAAGAAAAAATAATTCTACACTTTCTGTGGAATCAGAGAAGACCTCGTACAGCCAAAGCAATCTTAAGCAAAAAGAGCAAACTGGAAGGTATCAGTCTATCAGACTTCAAGCTTTACTGCAAGGCTATAGTAACCAAAACAACATGGTACTGGCACAAGAACAGAGATATAGACCATTCTCTCCAGTTTGGAGAGAATGAGTAGATTGTTTGACTATGAATATGGTAGAATATAAAATACCTAGAATGATAGGAAATGCCGAGTTCACTTTGAACATTTTGAATTTGAAGTATGTCAAGAATTTTTGTACATATGGCACATAGGAAGCTGTGTATACAATTCTACCTAGCACAAAGCTTCTGAGAAAACTAAAAATATGAATGAAACTTTAGATTCCTATTATTTGGGTAAACCCAGATAAAACCTAAAATATAACTATAATGGCTACCCAAAACATCATACCTGCTTATACCTGAAAAAATACTCTAAATCTTTATATGAATAAGTGTTTAAAAGCTATAATACCTAAAATTTTAATGAAACAAAGATTTTTTGTTTAATGAGAGTATCATAATGAAAGTAAGAAAATTTGAGTGTAAAATTAATAAAAGAGAGGAGTTGATGAAAAATCATGAGAAGGTAATGAGAGCTGAATGTACTTCCTAGAAATAAATCCAGTATGAAGCCTCAGGCAGAGAGGGACTTTGAATTTTCTGAACTCTTTCACTTTATTTCTGCTCTCTTCTTAATAAACTACTGCTTATCAGGAAATCCTTTGCTCTTCCAACGGCTTTAAAAGCAATCTAAAGAAGAATAGTATATGATATCAGAAATGTGATATCTTTTCTTTCTAACACCAGAAGTAAGATACAGAATAGTGCGACATGGAGCTCTGGAAGGTTAAATAGTAAATATGGTAAGAGTGTGAAATAGCAAATACACAGAACAATAAAATATGTCTTCTCTTAAGCAATGTATTTTATACAAATAAGATTCAAAGCACTAAATGTTTCTGTTTATCTCTTAGAAAAGTAGAGATTAAAGTGAATGAAATTTGGAAACTTTAAAATACTTTGAAGCTAATCAAAGTTAAATTAATGTTTCCAAATTTCATTCACTTTAATTTCTACTTTTCTAAGAAATAAACAGAAACATTTAATTTATTGTTGAGTTTTTAAAATGGGTTTTCTCATATCATCCTGAAGAATATTGCTATTGTGAAATGACATTTACTTACTTATTTTTGTCAATTACTATATAGTAATGTAGCAAGAGCCTATAGGATACTATTTAATAGGTGTTCTGTTAATTGCAATTATTTTATTCATGCTATAAGTTTGTTCCTAAATAAATCCATTATTTTATTTAAAATGAGAAAATATGATTTACACATTTTTGAAGCAAAATATTTCTGTAAGCTCCTATACTGTTCTTACCATGGCACTGAAAATATTGCCTTGCTATAGTATCTTTTCTTAGTAAATTTATATTGTACTTCTTATATTCAGAATGTTAATCTGCAACTATAATAAGGCATGGTATCTAAATTGCCTTTTCTTTAAAATAGAGAAGCTATATTTTTAAAGTTTCACATGTTTTATTAAGTTGTTGTCCACATATAATTCTTTGAAAAATATTTGTGCCAGATTTCATTTTACAGAAATAACCACAAGAATATTTTTTATCTTACATAATTTTCCAGAATCTTGACATTTCCTATAAAGTGATGGATTCTATTCCCTTACCCTCTGTAAATTTGGAGGGGCTTGTGACTGCTCCAATCACTAGAATATGGAAGAAGTGATGTTATGTGACTTCTGAGACTAGATCAGTAGTCACAGCTTTTACTTGACTGACTCTCTCTCTCTTTCTCTCTCTTCCACTACCCAGGACAGTTGCTTTCGGAATCCAGTTATCACACGGAGAGATCATGTGTAGTAGTGGCTCTGTATGACGGTGTCAGCTAAGGTCTCAGCTGTGAGACAACATGAACTTCCAAACATGTGAGTGGATGATCCTTCAGATGATTCCAGCCCCTAGCTTTCCTGCTGTTCCATTTATCTTTTGTTGAGTAACATATCACCCCATTACCTAGTAACTTAAAACAACATTTCATTATATCTTATAATTATCTGGGCTAACTGGGCTGAGCTCAGCTGGGGTTTCTTCTACCTCATTTGATTGATCCTGAATGGGGACATCTGAGACCTTTTCTGTGCTTAAAAAACAAAGACGGCTGATTCATATAGTTGGTAGTTGGTACCAGCTAATGACTCTGATGTCAGTTGTAGTTGTTGACCAACTTAGTTTTCCTTGGCATAGTCTCTGCATTAAGCTTAGGCTTTCACATCATAGTGGTTGTGTTCCAAGAGGAACTCCAACACAAGCTTTGCAAGAAGAAGAGAATGAAAACTGCCAATCCTATTTAAATCTGGGTTCAGAAGTTCAGTATATTATTTCTTCTGCATTCTATAGATTAAAACAGTCACAGAGCTAGCCAAGATACAAGGGCAGTGAAAACAAACTCTACTTCTCAGTCAAGCAGCAACCTGTGCATACATGAAGGATTGCTATCTTTTCAGAATACCATGGGTTATTATATTTTTATTCTCTCTATGTAAATATATAATATATATAGTGTGTATGTATGGCTGTGTATATGTAATTACATAGGTACTCATAGAAAGTGTTCTACATAAAAGAGTAAAAAATCCAGTTAGTTTATTTAACATACCTTTTAGAATAGCGCTGATAAGCATAGTATATGTATATATATATTTATAAACTCATACTTTTTCAGTCTTGGATGTTTTATTTTACTATGATAAGTCATATTGAAAATAAATAAGTCTGTAGCAAATTAGATAATATATACTATACTAGTCCATCCTGGAATCACTTACATATCCATGAATATTTTCTTCTAGTATTTTATAGCTTTACTTGCTACCTGTAACTCTAATCCTCGGAGATTTTATCATAAACTATTATCTGAACTTTATGATGCATTTAATTTGTCAGCACTCTGAGAACAGATTTATTTCTCAAAAAATGACTAAAATTAATTAAATGTATTATTTAGTTAATATTTTATATTAACTACATTTTTCATAATGTTAATATTTTGTTTACAATGTTGCATGGAGGAAACTATATCCGTTAACCTGAAAAGAATCTTCTCTTTGTTTATAAGCTGTATGTGTAATCTATTTGTTAAAGCAGTCACAAAACTTGCCCAGAGTTAAAGGAAAGGGACACAGAATCACTTCTTGCTGGGAGGAGTGACAAGGTAGTTTTGAGGCCATATTTAATGTTGCTACATCATATTTCCTTTTGTTTACTGTATCCTCATCTGTAGGAGATAGAAAAAATCAAACTCTTTTTCCCACCCTCACCCTCAACACAGCATTTCTGACACAAGATGTGTAGGTTTTTTCCCCATGCATCAATTCTCCAGCAGATATTAACGGAATGTCCTCTAACATGATTCAATTCTGACACTATCTACCTGGTTAGAGTTGGATCTCACAGGTTAAGTGCTCATTTCCACAAGACTGCCTCCTACTTCAGATGCCAAGTCACAAGTCCCAGATTGTTTTACTATGCGTCTGACCAACCAGATATTTATCAAGGATTTTCATGACCCTCTCCTGAAGTTCATTTAATTTTCTAGAGCAACTCACAGAACTCAGGGAAATACATTTACCAGTTTATTATATTAATAAAGGATGTGATAAAGGATACAGATAAACAGTTACATAAAGAGGTATATAGTGCAAGATCTGGAAGAGCTTCTGTTCCTGTGGAGTTGGGGTGTGCCACTGTCCCTGCAAGTGGATATGTTCGTCATTCTGGAAGCTCTCTGAACCCTGCAGTTAAGGGATTTTTATGGAAGCTTCTTTACATAGGCATGATCAATTGTTAACTCAATCTCCAGCCTCCGTCCCCTTCCCAGAGTATGGAAGGTGGGGATGAGCTGAATGTTCCAAATTTCTAATCATAGCTTGGTCTTTCTGGTGACCAGCTCCCATTCAGGAGCCCATCAATAATTGCCACCTTAGAACAAAAGACACTCTTATCATCTGGGAAATTCCAAGGGATTCAGGGTTCTGTGTCAGGGACCAGGATCAAAGACCAAATATTGAAACTAAGTATTCTCCTAGAATCAGGGGCTCTGATGCTGTCAGAACTGTCTCTTCAACCTTCATATTTTCTTCCTTTAGTATGTTTTATTCTATAAGACTGGCTCTCTCTGTAAAATGAAGACTAAGTCCACCAATAGTTTTAGACTTATATCCTTATGTCTTTGTTACCAGAAAGGAAAAAGCTCCTAACTGATAGCTATAGTTATAAAAATTGCAAAAAAACTAATTGTCTCAGGACACTTGGATCCTGTTCCCCTTAAGTTAGAAATAAGGGCAAGATAGATTGCATCTGGTGCCTGCAAGCCTGAGTATGTATGCTTCCATGGTTGCTTTATCTGCCTCTAGGGGTAGCCAGTAATATTCAAGGTTCTTTCACCACACTTGGGAGGCTGCTCCTGATGAGATGGGTCAATTGGTGCAATTACTGAGGTCTCTGGCCAGGTTTTTCCTTCTTTGTCCACAAACTCCAATACTGGTAGCCTCCCGGATGTGGAGAGCAAGCCCTAGATTTATGATCTGATTGGATTACCTAAGCCAGTCTGGCAGGCCAAAGCACCCGGCTGCCACCTGTTGTTCAGCATCAAGGACCTGGAGATTCATGCCAGTTGCACAGAGAAAGCGACTTTTCTCGCTTCTCCCCACTTCCAAGGGCAGAGCTCGCCACACCTGCTACAAAAGTCACCAGGCTGGGGGTATGGAGTTGCCCAAGGCCACCGTGTGCCCCAGCATCTGCAGGCTGCAGATCCCACCGGTGGTGGTGGCTCATCCCTGGAGAACTAGCAATGGGGGCAAGCACTCAAGATTCGCTCACTGACACCAGACCTGCTAGCCAAATCAACAGGTTGAGGACTATTTTTCAGCACTAAAGTCCTGCGGATTCACACCAACCACACAGAGAAAGCAGCTTTTCTCACTTCTCCCCACCTCCAAGGGCAGAGCCTACCAAGCCTGGTCAGAATGTCCCCGGGCTGGGGGAGGGGTGCCTCCCGAAACCGCTACAGCCAGCACTGAGAGTAACCACTCGATTTGGCAGATGTTGGTTCGGTGGGCTGAATCAACAGGCCATCAGCTGTCATTCTGCATCACAGTCCCCACAGTCTCACATCTGCCTAGCAGAGAGTCCTGCTCTTTCAATCCCATCCTGAGCCGGCCAAATTATCAGCAGTTTAAAGGGGAAGAGCCCCCTTTTCATCATTCACCTCCTTGGTCTGGTCCTGTTGACCACCAAAGGTGAGGTGCCTGTCTCCAAACTCCCTCAAGCAGTCGTGGGAAGTAACCACTCAGATCAGTCCCTCCCCTCCTCAGTGCAGTCGAGCACAGAGCACCAGAGAGTTCAAAATGCTTCCCCCTTTTGTCTCCTCTCCACAGAGCCTGTCGTCCTGTTCCACAACTTTGCACCGAATTCAGGCACATCCCTGTCTGAGTGGGTGTGGAGGTCAGTGGAGGAGCTGGGCATCCTCCTGTGTGTCAGATCATACCACACTCGCTGGCCGGGTGGGCATGGCCATGCTGCACTCTATTCTCTATTGTATATCTCACACTCTCCAGTCTTTGTGATTGTATCTCCCATTTACCTTTTTTTTCCCTGCACTGAGTGTCCTACCTTGTTTCTCTGCAGATTAACACCATTGTTGTTTGGGGGGAGTGAGCCATGCATGTGTAGCCATCTGAGATCTTCACCTCCTTCTCTGGGAGCAGAGAGCCAGGAGATCACCACTAATTCACCATTTGCTAAATGACTCTTTCATTTCTTTAAGTTCTGTTATCTCTTTTCTAATAGTATCTATTGCTTTAGTGAATTTTTTGTTCATGTCATGAATTCTTTTTGGGGGAATTTCTTTGAGGTGATTTTCTACCATCTCCTCAATTCCACTCATCTTACTTACCATGCATAATCTGAATTTCATTCATACCATTTCAATGATTTTCTTCTGGTTGAAGTTCATAAATGGAGAGCTATTATGATGCTTTGGAGCCTGTTTTTTTCATGTTCTGGAGTTTCAATGTTACAATGGTGCCAACCACAGTGTCCAGGCCTTGCAAGCTAGCTGTGCCTTATCTCTGAGCAGCACAGCTGTACAGCCTCCAGTTTGATCTCTATATCAGTCTTGAGACCTGCTGCAGTTGAGGAGCCCTCTTGCTGCTTTGCTTGCAGTATTCTCAGGGGAAGTGTGATGTCTGGGATTTGCTCCTCTTTACCTTTCCCATGTGTGGGGCCTTCCCTAATTACCTCTGATCCTGTTGAACAATTCATCCCACTTCTATCTTCTTCACTTCAATCCCACCTCCTCGCCATGGATTCCCAGTGCTCTCACTCGGATGATCAATCCAAAGGTGGCTATCTATTCACCACTTTTGATCCTTTCCATGAGAGCAATGCTGTGCAGGTTGCTTTTAGTCTGCCATCTTGGCCAATCCCTGATGAGTAGATCTTAAATGACAGATCCATTCTAACATTTCAATTTCCATAAGCCTTTGAATCCTTTTCTATATGTTATACCAAGGAAGGGTAGCAGTTTCACCTCTCTCAATGTGTGCCACCTGTTGGTCCATGTTTCAGCCAACCAACCAACCAAATGTTAGAGCCCTTTCTAATTCCTCAAATCTGCAGCATTACATGCAGATTTTCTGCTTAGTGAAACAATATCAATAAATTCTGCCTGATCCAACTTCATGTTTCTTTCACAATTATCCCACACCATTAATATCCATTCCGACATATATTTTCCAATTTTCCAATTTCTATCTGTATAAATTGGAAAATTCAAGTAGTTATTTTGGAGTGCAGTGTACCTCTTCATGGGTCACTATTTGTGCCTTACTTTTAGGGGCCTGTTGGGACTTTAATCTAACAGTAGGTATAGAGACAAAGAGGGGTGGGAGGTAGGTCCTGAGGAGAGTCAATGTTGTCTTGCTTGGCAACTGCCTCAGGGGAAGCTATTACCATTTCCTCAGGCAACAAAAAGTTGATCTCCATAGACTGTGGTGCAGAGGTCACTGCCTCTGGAGATGAGGTGGTTGCTTCCAGTATGGGTGGAGAGGCCTCTTTTAATGGCAAAGAAAATTAATCAGAGTTTAGGGGCTTATTTTCACCAGTTTCATCAGAGTTTTTTCAAATTCCTCTTTCCAACTTTCAGGATCTCATTCCTTCCCAATCAATGTCCTCAATATAACAGCAAATACTCTGCAAAGTTGAGAGTTCAACTTGTGTTATAATTCAGTCAGTCACAGGATGAAACTCTACATTTGATATTTGGCATTCTCAGTCCTGTGGCTAGAGGTGATAAGGGTCTTCTTCAGTACACATATAGGCAATTTCACATAATTTATGCAACACTAAAGGTGTACATTTGAATCTCTGGACTAATCATTCTTTTCTAACTTTGTTCAGCAACATTAGAAACAATCAGCCAATTTCACTGTGTTCACTAGTTGGAGAAAAATGTTCAAAAGTATCATATATCATATATATAAAAATGTTCAAAAATCATATATGATTTTTGCTTCTTATAAGTGGTTAAGTGTATCCAATGTTGACAGTTTGCATACCTCTATTGCCAGATCATGCCATATACTATCAGTGCTCTGTTTACTATTAGAAAATAAAGTCATTAGTATCTTTAAATCTAATCCGCTTATAGAGCCAATGCTAGAAACCCAGAAGCAAATCAGAAAACTCATTCTTAAAATTCTGTTTTTCTAGAACCACTCTCTGTATTAAATATCTGTATTAGTCATGGTTCTCTAGATAAAAACAGAACCAACTGAATATACAATAATATATAAGATTAAACACACACACACACACACACACACACAACACACACATGCGTACACACACCGTAGTTTCCCCTTACCTGGGCTTCACTGTTTGTGGTTTTAGTTATTTGTGGTCAATCATTGTCCAGAAGTATTAAATAAACAATTCATAAATTTTAAATTGCACATTGTTCTGAGCAGCATGATGAAATCTCGTACTGTCTTGTTCTGTCCTATCCTAAACATAAATCATCCCTTTGTCCAACATATCCATGGTGCATATATTACCCACCTGTTAGACACTTAGTAACCATCTCCATTATCAGATTAATGGTCATGGTATCACAGTGCTTGTGTATAATTAACCCTTATTTTAACTAATAATGTCCACAAAGCATAAGAATAGTGGTACTAACAATTCAGATATGCCAAAGAGAAGCTCTAAAGTGCTCTCTTTAAGGGAAAAGATGAACATTTTGGACATAATAAGGAAAGAAAAAATAATATGCTGAAAATGTTAAGTTCTATGGTTAGAACAAATCTTCTATTCATGAAATTGTAAACATATGGTTTTAACTGTTCTATTTTATTATTAATTATTGTTAATCTTAGGTATAATTTATAAATTAAACTCTATCACAGCTATGTGTGTATAGTAAAAAAAAACAACAGAGTAGATAGGGTTTTGTACTATCCAAAATTTCAGCCATCCACTGGGGATCTTGGACATATTCCCTATGTAAAGGGTGAAGTAGCATGTACACATACACACATAAAAGAGAGAGAAAGAGAGAGAGAGAGAGAGATTGACTTATTATACAGAATTGGATTCCATGATTACAAAAGATAATAAGTCCCAAAATGTGCTTAGCAAACTGTAGACACAGAAGAGCCAATGGCATACTTCCAGCCTAACTCTAAAGGCCTGAGAACCAGGGAATCTGATGGTGTCATTCCAGTTTGAAAGCCTGTAGATTCAAGACAAAGGAAAAGCCAGTGCTTCTGTTTGACTCCAAAGGCAGAGAAAAATCAGTATCTAATCTCAAAGGCAGTCAAGTAGGAAGAGTTCCCACTTAGTTAGGGGAAGGTCAGCCTTCTTCTTCTATCTAGGACATCAATTGATTGACTTGGACTCCACCCAAATTAGGGAAGGAACTCTGCTTTATAGGTCTATTAATTCAAACGTTAATCTCATTTTCAGACATCGTAACAGACATAGCTAGAATGATGTTTGACCAACTATCTGGGCACTTTGTGCCCCAGTCAAGTTGATGCACAAAATTAAGCATCCCAGTCTCCCACAAGGCTTAGAAATGAACTCATTCAAAAACATTTCTGGAGAAAATTAAAGAATGCCATACTCAAAACACAATTTAATCAGATTTGCCAGCCCCTACAATCACACGAGCTAATTTTTTGAAATATATCTCTTTATATATACTGATACAACAAATGATTGTAGTAGCTTCATTTGTAATAACCCAAAATCAGAAACACCCCAAATGTCAATCAATGGATGAGATGAATGCATAAACAAATTGTGGTATGTCAATAAAATGAAATACTACACAGCAATAAAAAGTAATAAATAAATAAGGAATAATCACACAGGATGAAGCTCAAAACAATGCTGAATGAACAAAGCCAAAAAAGAATACAGAGTGAATGATTCCATGCATATTGAAATTTTAGAAAATGAAGACTATTCTATAATAATAATAAAAAAAGCAGAATAGTGGTTGTCTGGTGATAATGGGGATTGCAGGGTAGCTGGAGGGAAGGATGGATTAAAAAGGGCACACAAGAAAACTTTTTGTGGTGGAAGGCATGTTTATTATCCTGTTTATATTGTGATTTCACAGGTGTATACATATGCCAAAATATCAATTTGTAACCTTTAAATAAAAATGTTCAGTCTATTATACATCTATTATAGTTCAGTAAAGCTGTTGGAAGAAAGGAATAAAAAAAATTAAATCATAACAAAGATAGAAGATAGAGAAAGACAAAGTGTCTGAAAGTTGTTTAATATTAAATCTAAATAAAAGATGATTAACAGAATTATTGACTATAATTTTTGTTCAAAAAATTATTGGGATGTAAAAATCATACTTTAAGGTAAAAATAAATAGTTAGAAACAAAATTTAAAACTGCTTTCAAAATCCCAGGATGTAGAAGAAAGGGTTCAGCATAGAAAATCAGAAACATACTAAATCCCTTATCTTAATATCCCAATACTGTGTGTGTGTGTGTGTGTGTGTATGTATGTATGTGTGTATAGTAGAAGTGGTGCTGGTGCTTTTGAAAGAGAGATATAATTATTTGATTAAAAAACCTTTTATAATAATATATGTGAAATCCAATATATTTAATCATCTAGGAGGAGGAGTCAAGATGGCCAACTAGAGACATCACTTGTCAGACCATCTCAGCAAGAAGGTAGCATATTGGATTGAGAAGAGGGGAGACGAGCCACAGCTCAGGTGTGAATCACAGAGTGATAACAGAGACGGTTGGGACCCCACTGAGAAAAACTGTGAAGATGAGACAGAAGAAGATAAAGAGGAGAAGACATAGATGAGGATCAAACCCAGAAAGTTTCAAAGCCCAGTGAAAGCATACGGGGGGATTCCCTTCCCCCTTTTATGTGTCTTCAGTGAACAGTGGGACACAAAGCTTATGGAAGGCTTTTCCACCCTCCATGAACCCAGGTACAGTGACAATTAAGGAATAGTGTGGTTAACTAATGAGTCTCAGGGTTTTGGGCAGTTCATGAGGGGCTCCTCCCAGGAAAGTGCCACGAGAGGCCAGAGTGCTGGCTTTCTTCCATCCAAACACTTCCTCCCCTGTCCCTACCTTAACTATTGGAACCAAGAAAGCAGTTTGAGCTCAAGCTGACCAGGAGCCATGCTCCCTCCCCCAACCATGACAACTTCAAGAGTAGTTTGAGCCGGGAAGTTCACAAATGGCACCTTCTCTCTAGTGGAGTAACACACCAGTGGCTCAGATAAGCAAGCCAGTCCTGATAGCGCCCAGACACAAGAGGGATGAAGGAGGCAGAGGAGAGAATTCTGAGAGCTGGACATGGGTGACAAGGAAGCCTGCATGAACATATCCAATGGGAGAGTGTGGTGGAGTGATGAGGAACAGAGATCTGGGAGTGTGGCCATCCCCCCTGCTAGAGAACCACCAAATTGGAAAAGGGTGTGGTATTTGGAGAGGAATAGCCTAGCCCCTGTCTCCATAGCAACCAAACACGTCACTCTCAGGTGTGCCAGCTGACCAGGTGCTGAGGTCCCTCCATCCACTCATTAAAACAGGGAGAGTATTTTGCACCAATAAATTCATGAGTGGTCACTTATCTTCAGCAGAAATGTGTTCCTGGCTGAAGCTGTCACAGATAGAAGGGCCAGCACCTCTTCTGTTGAGGACTTGTAGTGGAACAGGGGTACATGAAATGGGAAGTCCCTGCTTGTCGGTGTTTCATGGAGATACATGCTACCAGGTCAGCCATACAGACCAGGGGAAAGTTTGAGAGCCAGACTTGGGTGGTGAGGGAGCACACGGGGACTGATATGAGTGTGCTCTGGAGGTCCAAGTAGTGGCAATTTGGGAGAATGCCCATCATTTCCCACAGAAATCTGAACTATTGGATAAGAGTGGAAATATTCCAAACTGGAGCCTTAGCACTCATGCAATTAGGCCCCTTTACAATGAACAGCCTTGCCAGTTTGGAGAGCTAGTCCTGACCCTCCCACCAGCGGCTCTCCTTAGTAGACAGAAAAGCATCTTCTAAGCCCTGCAGAGTCTTTGCAATTCCTTTCAGATTCCCACAACCTAGCCATGATCTCTCCCACCTCAGGAGTGGTAGAAATCAAACAACATCCTGGGAACCACAGGATCCCTCTTAAATCTTGGGGCACTCAAGTACTCCTCCTGGGGAATCAGAGGCTACTATGGATCAAAAAGAACATCTCAACTGCTGGTCTTTTCACACAAACATCAAATAATGGCAGGGAGAACAACTCTATAGCTCATCACAGTGTATTCCAACTCAAACAAACTCACAGATACCACCTACAATCTCAGAGATTAAGGTGGGGGATTCAACTCAATTCACACTGCTGGGAAGAGGTGAAGACAGAAAGACAGAGGCTACCAAAAAGGATCATCAAATCTTCTTGAACACCCCATAGACAACTCAGGACCAGCATTCTTCTCTCTGGCACAATCAGAGATTGATCTTCATGGTCCCAGGGACAGGCCCACAAGCCAGGCCTAGTAATCCCAGCATGTGATCAAGAGGCCAGATTAGAAAAAATCAGCAAAAGAACTCCATAAGTATGAAAAATCAGATAGAAAAGATACACCCAAAAGGAAACAACAGCTCTTTACCAATGGATACCAAACAAAATGAAAATATTGAAATGAAAGATAAAGAATTCCAAATATTGATTATCAATAAAATACAAGAGAAAATGGAACACCAACACAAAGAAACACAAAAACAATACAAGAAACAAATAAAAAAATCACTGAAGACATTAATTTATTAAAGAAAAAAACAAATAGAACTTCTGGAAATGAAAAATTCATTCAAGGAAATACAAAACACAGTAGAAATTTTAGAGAATAGACTAGACCAGGCAGAAGAAAGTATCTCAGAGCTTGACGACATCACCTTTGAATTAAACAAGTCACTCAAAGATAAAGAACAGATAAATAAGAGGAATGAATAAGGACCACAAAAAATATGTGATTATGCAAAGAGGACAAACATAAGGATCATGGACACCCCTGAGGGTGAAGAAGAAAACACATAAGGGTTAGAAAATATGGAAGGAATAATTGAGGAATATATGGAGAAATAATTGAGGAAAATTTCCCTGGTCTTACTAGAAATTTAGATATCTAGGTACAAGAAGCTCAATGAATATCTGGGCAATTCATTGCAAGGAGGAAATCACCATGACACATAGTCATCAGACTGGCCAAAATCAACATGAATAAGGAACTCCTGTGAGGTCTAAGGCAAAAATATCAGGTAATGTACAAAGAAAAACTTTTCAGACTAGCTGAAGACTTCTCAATTGAGAACATACAAGCCAGAAAGGATTGGGGCCACATTCTCAGTATCCTTAAACACAATAATGACCTGCATAGAATTTTGTATCCTGAAAAACAAAGTTTCTTATATGAGGGAGAAATAAAAACATTTTCAGACAAGCAAACACTAAAGGAATTTGCCAAGACCAGATCTTCCCAGCAGGAAGTAATCAGAACTACATTATACATCAGTCAGCACAATAGACAATGACCAGTGTAAACTCACTCAAAAGGTAAAGCTCAAAGCCCATATAAAAGAATGGTTCAAAAGGTAAAGCAAAGCAATAAGGTTCTACTCAACAGCATGAATAGAAATGCATAGTAATATAAATTCCTTCAACAGATATTAATAGCTTGAATATCTCACTCAAAAGACATGGGTGGCAGAATGGATAAAAAAATACCAGCTATTTCCAGGAAACACATCTAACACACAAAGACTCATTCAGACTCAAGGCGAAGGGATAGATAAAATATCCATCCAAATGGACATCAAAAGAAAGCTGGTGTAGCCATTCTCATATATAGCATAGACTTCAAATCAACGATAGGAAAAAAAAAGACAAAGATGGTCATTACATAATAGTAAAGGGAGCAATTCAACGAGAAGACATAAAAATACTAAGTGTTTATGTACCTAGCACAGGTGTGCACAGATTCATAAAGCAAACTCTATTAGAGCTAAACAAAGTGACAAACTGGGGCATCGTCATAGCCAGGGATTTCAAAACCACACAGACAGAATTGGGCAGATCCTCTAAGCAGAAAATAAACAGAGGAACACTGGACGTAAACGGGACTCTAGAGCAAATGAGTCTAACAGACATTTACAGAGCAGTCTACCCCAAAACTACTGAATATACATTCTTCTCATCAGAACATGGAACATTCTGTAAGATTGATTACATCTTAGGCCACAAAACATGTCTCAACAAATTCAAAAAAATTGAAATAATGCCATGTATCTTCTCAGACCACAGTGGGATAAAACTAAAAATCAACTCCAACAGTTACACTCAATTCTACATAAAATCATGCCAATTAAACAACCTACTGCTGAATGATTATGGGGTCAAGGAAGAAATCAAGATGGAAATAAAACGACTCCTTGAACTAAATGACAAAGGGGACACAAGTTATAAAAATCTATTGGATTTAGCAAAAGCAGTCCTAAGGAGAAAATACATAGCCTTAAATGCATATATCAGAAAGATCACAAATCAAAAATCTATTGAATCACCTTAAAGAACTAGAAACAGAAGAACAAAGCAAAAACAAACACAGCAGAATAAAAGAAATAACTTATGTCAGAGAAGAACTAAGTGAAATCAGAAACAAAAATTTAGAATGTTAATGAAACAAAAAGTTGACATGATAAACAAAATTGATCGACTTATCACTAGATTAACCAGAAATGGGAAAAAAGGACCAGAAATGGAAAAAAAGGACCAAAATAAGCTCAATCAGAAAAGAAAAAGGACATATTACAACTGATACCACAGAAATACAAAATATCATCTGTGAATACTATAAATATCTTTAGGCACATAAATTCAAAAACATTGAGGATGTGAAAAAATTTCTGGAAACACACAACCTCCCAGGCTCAGTCATAAAGAAGTAGAATGCCTGAGCAGACCAATAAATTGCAACAAAATTGAATCAGCAATAAAAATTTTTCCAATAAAAAAAGCTGTAGATCAGATGGTTTCACAGCCAAATTTTATCAGACTGACAGAGAATTAGCACCTGTACTGCAGAAATTATTTCATAACATTGAGAAGGAAAAAATATTTCCCAAATCATTCTATGAAGCCAATATCAACTTAATATCAAAGCCAGGAAAGACACAACAAAAAACAAAAAAAGTAAACTATAGAATAATATCACTTATGCATATAGACGCAAAAATTCTCAATAAAATTCCAGCAAACCAAATTCAACAGCACATCCAAAAACTAACCCTCAGTGACCAACTTGGCTTCATCCAGGGGATGTAAAGATGGTTCAACATATATAATTACATAAATGTGATTCACAACATAAATGAAAGCAAAATGAATGATCATATGATCATCTCAATAGATGCAGAAAAAGCCTTCCACTAAATTAGGTACAATTTTAGGATAAAAACTCTTAACAAAATCAACATAGATGGAATATATCTCAAAATTATAAAACCCATATATGAAAAACCCACAGTCAACATCATACTGAATTGGCAAAAGTTGAAAGTATTGCTCCTTAGAACTGGAACAAGACAAGGATGCCCACTGTCACCACTTATATTCAACATAGTGCTGAAAGTCCTAGCCAGAGAAATCAGGCAAGAGAAAGAAATTAAGGATATCCAAATCAGGAAAGAGAAGGTGAAGTTATTGCTCCTTCCTGATATGATCTTATATCTAGAAAACCCCAAAAATTCAGTGAAGAGACTCCTGAAATTGACAAATTCAGAAAAATCTCAGTTGACAAAATCTATGTACACAATTCTGTAATATTTCTATACAGCAACAAAAGTCAAGCTGAGAATAAAATAAAATATTCAATATCTTTCACAATGGCAACAAAGAAAATAAAATACCTAGCAATATATTTAACCAAGGAGGTGAAAGATCTCTAAAAAGAGAACTATAAATCATTGAGGAAGGAAATTGCAGATCATGTAAACAAATGGAAAATCATATCATGCTCTTGGATTCGCAAAATCATCATTGTTATAATGTCCATACTACCCAAAGTGATTTACAGATTCAATGCAGTCCCCCTCAAAATGGTAACACCATTTTTGAAGATCTAGAAAAAATAATCTACACTTCATTTGGAATCAGAAAACACCACAAATAGCCAAGACAACTTTAAGCAAAAGTTGTGAATCTAGAGGCACCACTATACTGGACTTTAAGCTATATAACGAGGCTTTAGTAACCAAAACGGCATGGTTCTGGTACAAAAAAAGAGACATAGACCTATGGAACAGAACAGAGAACCAAGATATAAAACCATTCACATATTGCCAACTGATCTTTGACAAAACATGCAGCCATATACACTGAGGAAAATAATCCTTATTGAATAAATGGCATAGGAAAAATTGGACAACCACATGTGGAACATAGAAACAGGATTCTAATCTCTCACCACTCACAAAATTTAATTCAAGATAAGTGTAATGGATTTAAACCTAAGACATGAAACCATAAGAATCCTTGAAAAAAATATTGGAAAAAATTCTTCCAGATGTGAGCATAGGGGAAGAATTTATGAAGAAGTCCCCCAAAGCAATCACAGCAACAAAAATATTAATAAATGGGACTTGATTAAATTTACAAAGCTCCTGCAGAGCTAAGGACACTGTTAACAGAGCGAACAGACAACTAACAGAATGGGAGAAAATATCCACATGCTATACATCTGATAAAGAGCTAATAACCAGAATCTACAAAGAACTCAAATAAATCAGCATGAAAAAAACAAACAAACAACTCATCAGAAAGTGGGCAAAAAGTATGAATGGTAACTTTTTAAAAGAAGATAGACTAACGGCCAATAAACATATGAGAAAATACTCAACATCACTAATAATCATGGAAACGCAAAAAAAGCCATAACTAGATATCACCTAAACCCAATGAGAATGGTTTTCATCAAAAAGTTTCCAAAAAATCAATGCTGGCATGGATGTGGAGAGGAAGAAACACTTATACATTCTTGGTGTGACTGCTAACTATTACAACCTTTACAGAAAAGAGTATGGAGATTCCTCAAAGAAGTAAAAGTAGAACTACCATTTGATCCAGCAATCCCACTGCTGGGTATTAACCCAAAGGAAAGAAAAAAATGTAATTTAATCAAAAAAGAAACTTGCACTAGAATGTTTATTGTAGCCCAGTTCACAATCACAAAAATGTTGAATCAATCCAAACCCATTAATTCATGAGTGGATTAATAAAATATGGTATATGTATGACATTGAGTACTATCAAGCTATGAAAAATGAATCAACACCTTTTACAACAATCTGTATGGAACTGGAGACCATTCTCCTAAGTGAACTATCACAAGAATGGATAAACAAACATTCCATGTACTCACAATTAAATTGGAACTAACTGATCAGCACTCATGTGCATAGATGGAAGTGAAACACAGCAGAAATCAAGCAGTTGGGAGGGCAAGAAAGGGATGGGTGAAATCATACCTAAGAGGTCACTTATAACTTGGACAGAAGCAGTACTAAAACAATCCACTTAATGAAAACATTTGTACCCCCATAATATTCTAAAATTAAAAATATATATATATAAATACAATAACATAGTGGGGTCACATTATTGCAAAGTTAATTAAAGGATCTTGGTAAACTCTTCAGCTATTATAGTGTTCTGTAGTTCCTGGTGCAAGATCCAAATCCCATGTGTCACAACATTCTGGCTTATTTATCTAAGAGGATATTTGTGGATCTCATGGATAGCTGGAACTTCCAGAACCTTGGCAGTACATATGTAGCTGGGAGGAGGAAGAACATGGTCACTCTCAGTGACTAGATTGTCTGCAATTTTAAAATATGTTAAATGACTCCTAAGATTTTGCTGAGAAGTTATTAGATAAAACAATATTCAAGCAAGCCATTGTGTATATGGGGAAGGTAGAATATGGGTGGCATTTTTTCTGTGCTGTCTCTCAACAACCAATGGAGCAGGATCCATCCACCTGCTTCATCCCATTTTCATGTTTCCTTATACAAGAACTTATAAATGCATCTGTCTAGTAACCTTGTAAAATATCTTTATTTTTATTCCAAAATTTCTTAAACAGATTTTTTACCACATGCAGCAGACATTTTATCTCTATATTGTTTCTTCTATTTGAATTTTTAGTATCCAGACAATGGCCTCATATTGCTTATAATTGCTGTCATTGATGTGATTCTCCTGATCATATCTTCTCCCCATTCCCCTTCTCCTGCTCTATACCATTCGGCCTCACTACCTACCAGTTTGTAGTGTCCATGGGAGAGTCCTTTTTGGTCACTAGTTACTCAGTATTCACATATGGTTTAGAATTTGATGGCTCTATGATCATATGGAGTACTTCTGGAATGAAAACACTCTGGATTGTGATACTTAATATGATTTGTAAGTCCTTACAGGCCACATAGCCTCAGATCTTACTATTACCTCTGTCCTATAAAGTGGCCTTGCAAATGTGTCAAGCAAATACAATTGACTGTATTTTAAACTTGAGAAAATGTCAACCAGGTCCAATAATTATAATAAACTGCTTCTATCCTAGCCAACATGCCAATATTATAATATCAATGTTATATTAATAATAATATCATATCTGGCAGTGTGGCATTATAACTTAAAGAATTGTTTAGCACTACTGCTTAAAGGTGTGACAATAGTAATATTTTAAAAATTTACCCTAGAATGTGATTTCTTTCAAGCCTTGCCTAATTGTTTTTGACATCAGTTAACTTATACTTATTCTCATAATGGATTTAATTAACAACATCAGAATATGATATCAGAACCCTGATGTGTCTCCTCTGGTACATATACCATTCGTACCTTCACTTCCTTCCCAACACAAGCTTTTTTGTCAATGACCCATTGACTACTTAGTTATTCCTCAGCTTTCTCATGAAAACTACTACTTTCCAGTGATACATATAATGTGGAATCTACCTAGGTATATTATTTAAGAGAATTTAGTTTGTCTGTATCAAGCTTCATATCTTTATTTTCTGTTACTTTTGGTTTTAGCTGAATTGCAAAATCCTAGTACTGGCATTGATCACTATCTGTGAATCCCACGGTTGCTTGTTTTAGCCAATAAAATATTTTTTTTAAATTTGTGTAGATATGTAAGATAAACATGGAGTTGACATATGAGCAAAACCAAAAGACTATTCCAATTTAACTCTTTACATAATATATTAAAATTTTATTTCCATTTAATTGGGCCACACTTTACTGTAGAAATCATATGTTAATATCTTAAATTTGAAATGTCCCTCATGCTCTTTGGAATTCACTTATCAGCAACAGCAATAGTTTGTCAAAAATGTATTTACAATTATTGCATAGGAAAAACTTTGAAAGTAAATGATAGTAATAAAATTATAAAATCCTTGTGGATAATCACAGAGTTAACTTTGTATCACATATTCCTACAGATGTCACTGCTTCAATTGCAGCTTGTACTCTCTGTGATAATTTATTGCCTGCTTCAAATTGTTTATATGAACACATAGAAAAAAATTATTTGTTGCCACAGGGAAACAAATGTCAAGTTTCTGAAGATGTAATCTAAAAAAGAATGGAATGAATGTGGCAGAGTTTGTACATAGGCAATTCAAACTAGCAAAGAATATTATTAAGCTTTGTTTCTTCATGGTTAAAGCTGACCCCTAGATCATAGAATTTTGAGGAAATTTTATTCCTTTTCTTAGACCCCTCAGGTATTATTTTAGTAAGATACTAAATTATAGTCACTATTTATTAGAAAACTCTTTAACAAGCTGCTGTTGCTTCAGAGCTGTGAAAAAAAATATTGAGTAGATTAGATATTGGAAGAGGCAGGTTATTGTGCTATCATGTAAGACCTCAATTCTTTATAATCAGTTAAATTGTATGACCTGAGATTTTCTCATTCAGTGTAATATCCAATGGAGGAGGCAGTACAGTATAGAGATTAAAATCACAGACTTTGAAATCAGGCAGATCCAGATTTTAAGCTTATTACTGCCACTTATTGGCTAAAAAATTTGTAAAGGTCAATAACTTATCTGCGTCAATTTTTAAATTTGTACATTGAGGATAACAATTATATCTTCCTAGTAAATTTTTAAGAGGATTACATGAAATATAACTAAAAAGGGCTTAGCATTCTTCCTGGTAGTCATAAGTGTTAATTAACTGTTATTGCTGTATAAGATTTTTTTTGATTCAACATTTGAATTTAAATTACTATCATTTCTATATGATGTGGACCTATCTTTTTATCATCTCAACAATTGTATTAAATTTTAGTATATATGTGATTGTGATTCAATGACAGAGTATGCTTTTATGAGCATAGAGTGATTTTATTTTATTATTTTAGTATGTGGCAAGTCCAACACTTTTCTTTCTTTTTTTTTTTTTAGCAACTTACAGACCAGGTACTTTCTCAGTGCTAAAAAAGATAAAAACAATTAAAAACATATGGTTATTTCTCTGAAGGAGTTTTAATTTAAGAAGAGAAATATGACACATATGCAGTAAATGTTAACTACTAATTTAAAACAGTATCCCAAATGTCTAACACAATATTGCTCAATGAAATAAAAGGATATATTTACTTGGAATGGTATCACAATTTTCTAGACTATTGCTTGCGACTGGAATTACAGAGTTTTGAAATACATTTAAAATTTTAAAAAGCAATAATGACACCAACTAGTAGTGTTTTTCCTATATCCAGAAATTAAGAGTATCTAATAAAAACTGTCATTTTCTGGTGAATAACATTAATGATAGACATATATTTATATATGTTTAAATAGTGAGTATTAAATGATCTGCAACAATAGTTATTTTTGAGTTGGTAAAGATTATTTTCTAAATTTGACTGATAGTGAAAGGAGTAGTTTCTGATTATTTGGATTATGTATATAGCTGATTATGCAATGTAATCTCTATGATAGAATCTTTAATGGATTCCATAATCACAAACATTAATATTATATCTTTAAATTCTTCTACATAAAAATTTACAAATGAAAAAAGATATAATTTCTACCACATTGTTATGGATCTCATTATGCTTTTATTAATATTTGAACAACTTGAAAGCAAGCGTTCTGAAATACCACCTAATGTTTTCTTTTCCTCTTCCACATGTGACTTTAAAGTGCCTATATTGAGGTGGGAGGCAAGATGGCTGACTAGAGACATCATTTACCAGACCATCCCAGAGGGATGGAGAGGTTTCAGATAAAGGGGAGTGGTGAAAGGACACAACTCAGGTGGATGTCAGAGGAAGAATTACCAGAGCCTGCTAGGGACCTCATAGAGGAAAATTATAAGCAGAGAAGAAAGAAGAAAAAGGAAAAAAAGATATGAGCAAGGATAAAACCCAGAGATTCTCAGAGCTCAGTGAAAGGGTTGGGGGGGATCCCTTTCTCCTTCCTACACTGCTTTGGTGATCAGAAGGCTATCAAGTTACTCGGAAGTTTTTCCGCCCTCACAAGCCTAAGCACTGTGGCGACCATGGAATTGTGGGGAGAACTTGCATGATTCCAAAGCTTGGACATTTCATGTGTGATTCCCCTCCAAGAAGAGTGACCTAAGATGCTGGACAGCTAGCTTTCTTCCATTCAGACCTTTATCCTCCCTCACCCCTCTCCCACTCACTGCAACTGAGACAGCAGTTTGAGCCAAAACTTTGGTGAGTGGCCACCTCTCTTGAGCTGGTGTGTCCTACAGTCTGCGGTTTCCGCAGAGAGTGGGACCCATGCCTTTCCCCTTGAGGACCTACATTGGACCCAGGGTGTCCAATCTGGAAGGTCCTGCCTGCCAGCATTTCCCAGAAATACACCACCAGTGGCTGGATCCAATGCCCCCAGGACTCAAACAGGTTGCTAGAGGACACGGGGTGGGGGGGGAGATTTGGGAGCTGGAATCAGGAGGTGAGGAAACTCATGTATGCAGAACTGACAGGAGAATACTGTGGGGTTCTGAGATGTGGTGATCTTGGGGAGGACCAGTTTCCCCCCACAGGAAAACTACACTGCTGGACTAGGGTGCATCCTCTAGCAGGGAAGATACCAGCTAGCGGTGTCATAACAACCAATTTTGGCACATTCAGACATCCATTTGCAACAGGACACTGGAGGGCGGAGGTAACACAAGAAGGGAGGAGCTTACTTCTGATAGCCTGATGATGAATTGTGGCTCCCTAGTGGACAGAATGCTCCTCTGAAAACACACAGAGGCTGGCTGAATGGATTAAAAGGAAAAAAAAAAAAAACCACAATCCAGCTATCTGCTATATCCAGGAAACACATCAAAACCACAAGGATGCACATAGACTAAATGTGAAAGGATGGAAAAAAATATTCCTTACAAATGGAAAAGAAAAGAAAGCAGGTGTAGCCATTCTCATATCAGAAAAAAATGGCTTTAAGCCAAAAAAGTCAAGAAAGACAAAGAAGACAATTATATAATAGTAAAGAGAGCAATTCAACAAAAATACATAACAATCCTAATACATATATGCTCAACACAGGAGCTCCCAAATTCATAAAACAAAATTTACAAGCCCTAAGCAAAGAAATACATAGCACCATCAAAATTGACAGGGACCTCAACACCACACTATCAGAGCTTGACAAATCATCAAAGCAGAGAATCAACAAAGAAACAATGGACTTAAACCAAACTCTAAATCAAATGGACCTAACAGACATTTACAGAACATTCTACCCCAAAACTACAGAATACACATTTTTCTCAGGAGCATACGGGACATTCTCCAAGACTGAGCATATCTTCGATCATAAAAAAGGTCTCAAAAACCTCATAAAATGAAGAAAATCATACCATGTACCTTCCCAGACCACAGAAGAATAAAACTGGAAATCAATCACAAAAGAAACACACAAACCCATACAGTCATCAAAACTAATCAACCTGCTACCAAACAATTATTGGATCAAGAATGAAAATCAAAAAAATCTTTGAACTGAACAAAGTGTACACAAGCTATCAAAATCTATGGGACTCAGCAAAACAATTCCTCAAGGGAAAAATCCATAGCCATGAATGCCTACATCAAAAAGACAAACCACCCATTAACAACCTTATGTCACACCTCAAGGAACTAGAAAAGGAAGAACAAACCAAACCCAAAGCCAGCAGAAGAAAAAAACATAACAATGTTCAGAGCAGAACTAAATTGAACTGGAACACATAGACACAAAATATACAAAGGATTAATGAAACAAAAAGTTGGTTCTTTGAAAAGGTAAACAAAATCAACAGACCTCTTGCTAGATTAAAGAATAATAAAAGAAAAAGGACTGAAATAAGCTCAATCAGAAAGAAAAAAGGTTAGGATAGAAAAGTGACAGAGTAGAGGTGACCTCCTGGATTCCTGCTCCCAGAGAAAGAGGCATAGATCTTGGTCTGCTACGCATGAGTGGATTGCTCCCCCACAAGAACAGTGTTGTGAATCGGCAGAGAAACAGCATGGGACATACAAAACAGGAAAAAAAAAAAAAGATGAACGGGAGATAGGATAGGGAAATCTGGAGAGTGCGACACAAACAAGAAAGAATAGAGCGTGGGACAACTGGGCCAGCCTGGCCAGCAAGTGCAGTGGGATCTGACCCACAGGAGAAAGTCCTGCTTCCCCATTGACCTCCACACCCACTCAGACAGGGACCTGCCTGAAGTCAGTGCAAAATCGTGGCAGGAGACATTGGGCTTTGTGGAGAAGATGGTAGTGGGAAGCATCTTGAACTCCCCAGAGCTCTGTGCCAGAACTGCACTGGTCTGGGGAGGGAGTTGTCTGAGCTACTGCTGGAGGGAGTTAGGAGACAGGCAACTTGCTTCTGGTGGTCAGCGGGACCAGAACAATGGAGGTGAACACTAAAAAGGGGACTCTAACCTGGAAACCGCTATGGGTGACTAGGCCCGCTCAGGGTGGGACAGAAAGAGCAAGAGCTCCAGCTGGACAGGTGTGAGATTGTGGGAGAGCAACATAAAAGAGACAACGAGGCATCTGATAACTCAGCTCCCTGATTCTGCACCTGCCAACTCCTGAACAGTCACCCCCAGTGCTAGTGCTCTGTGGGCAGGCAGGCAGTCACTTTTTCTAGGGTCCACAATCCATATGCTGCAGTGCGCTACGGTGTCGGGCAGCTCCCTTCCCCCATCCCGGGGACTCTCGCAACAAGATCTTCTCTTTCACGACCTATGGTCGACTAATTCACCCCTTTTGATGGGTGAATTTTGAATACTTCCCCAGTAGTGGGAGGCTAATATCTATGGGATCTACAGGCACTGGGGGGCTGGGTGGACTGGGGCACCATCCCCTTCCCCTAGCCAGCAACTTTCCCACCAAAACCGGTAGGCTCCACCCCTGGAGGTAGGGAGACAAGAAAAGTCACTTGCCCTGTGCGACTAGCCTGAATTCACGGGGCCTTGGCCCGGATCAATAGTTGACAGCCCAGCGACTTTGCTTGTCAAACTGATTTAGGTCATCCAGTAGGATCATAACTCTGGGGCATGATTTCCGCCTCCAGTTGGCTGCCAACAGTGGGATCTGTGGTCAGGAAAGAAAAGTCTTGGCAAGAGGCCACAATAGTCTCACCAAGTAAACCCTTTCATCACGAGCAGCCTCCCAACTGTGATAGAACCCTGAACAATATATTAGTGGCTCCCTCTAGTGGCAGATCAAGCAACCATAGAAATGCACAACTCCAGGCTGGCAGGCAGCAGCTGCAATCTACCTTGGTCCTAAAACAGCACCTATTGGTGCAGAGACTAAACAGGGCATGTTATTTTCCAAACGAATACCAAAAGGTGGGAAGCAAGAGCTAATCCAGATGGGAAGGAGTCAGCGAATGAACTCTAGAAATATGAAGAATAAAACGAAAAGCACACCCCCAAAGGGGAACACCAGCTCTCTAACAATGGACATTAACCAAATTCAGAACACTAAAATGACAGAAGAATTTCTAACATGGATTGTAAGAAAAGTCAATGATATGCAAGAAAAAAATGGATAACCAACACAAAGAAACAACAAAAGAAATCCAGGACTTGGAAGAAAAATTCACTAAAGAAATTGATACATTAAAGAAAAATCGGACAGAACTCCTGGAAATGAAGAATTTATTCAGGGAACTACAAAACACAGCGGAAAGCCTCATGAACAGGGTAGATCAAACAGAAGAAAGAATCTCACGGATTGAAGATAACACCTTTCAATTAAATAAGTCAGCCACAGAGATAGAGTAGAGAAATAAGACAAAAGAGCAAAGCCTACAAGAAATGTAGGATTATGTGAAGAAGTCTAACATGAGAGTTATGCATATCCTTGAGGGTGAAGAAGAAAATACATAAGAGTTGGATAAGCTGTTTGAAGATATAATAGAGGAAAATTTACCAGGCCTTGCTAAAAATCTAGACATCCAGGTACAAGAAGCTCAAAGGACTTCTGGGAGATTCATTGCAATCAGGAAGACGCCTGTCATCAGACTGACCAAACTGTCCACCAAAGAGGCCCTCCTATGAGCTGTAAGGCAAGAGAAGCAGGTAACATAAAAAAGAAAGCCCATCCGAATAATGCTAGATTTCTCAATTGAAACCTTACAAGCAAGAGGGACTGGGGCCCCATTCTCACTCTTCTCAAACAGAATAATGCCCAGCCTAGAATCTTCAAAACTAAATTTTGTACATGAAGGAGAAATAAAGACCTTCTCAGATAAGCAAAGACTGAGGGAATTCTCCAAGACAAGACCAGCCCTCCAAGAAATACTCAAAACAGCATTACACACGGATCAGTGTAGTAAACACCAATGTAAAATCACCCAAAAGCTAAAGGTCAAAGGCCAGATACCACAATGACTCAAGAGAGAAAACAAAGCAACAAAGTTCAACTCAACGGGATGAACAAAAATTTGCCCAACCTATCAATTCTCTCAGTAAATGTGAATGGCTTGAACTGCCCACTAAAGAGACATAGACTGGCCGAATGGATAAATACATAAAAGCAAAGTATTTTCTGTCTTCAGAAAACACATCTAACCTGCAAAGATGCATTCAGACTCAAGCTCAAGGGGTGGAAAACAATATTTCAAGCAAACAGAAGCCAGAAGAAGGCTGTTGTGGCATTTTTGATTTCAGATAACTTAGCCTTTAAATCAACAAAAGTAATGAAAGACAAAGAGGGTCACTGTATAATGGTAAAGGGTAGAGTTCAACAAGAAGACATAACAATTCTGAATATTTATGCACCCAACTTAGGTGAACCCAGATTCATAAAGCAAACTATTTCATCTAAACAAAATGAAAAACAGCAATACCATAATAGCCAGAGACTTCAACACCCCTCTGACAGCACAAGACAGATCCTACAAACAGAAAGTTAACAAAGAAATAATGGACTTAAACGTAACTCTAGAACAAATGGGCCTGACTGACATTTACAGAACATTCTACCCAAAAACCATCAACGATTTTTTTTTTTTCGGAAAGAACCAATATCCAGAATGTATTCTTATTTGTCTTGTAAATCCTCAGCTAAGTATGCATAGGGAGGAGCAGGGCCAGTCTTAAGACAATAAAGAGGCAATCCAGGATGGGGCTAAAGAGAGCATAAGGATACAAGGAGGGGATAAGTTCTCCTTCCACCACCATCACCACAGTCCAATTTGCCAACATCTTCTCTCACTTTGATACTTCAACAGCCTCCTGGCTGGTTTCCCTGGATAAACTCTCCATTCTCTGTATCACAGCCAGAGAGATCTTTTAAAAATGTAAGTTTGATCATACTTTACCACTTATCAAGTTGTATGACCTTGAGCAAATTACTCAGGGAAAATTACTCAACCTCTCTATGCCTCAGTTTCCTCATCTTATAGACTATTGTCTTCCGATAATGAAGAATTTCCATTTCCAGGAGCTCAAATAAACGTGGTGGGAAAAATTGAAAATCCTGAACATTTGGCTGTTTTGGAGGCCGTGGAGCCTTTGGAGTCTTTGGCTCACACAAAGCCTCTCTAAAGTAGGCATCCACTGCATAGTTTGCTTTGTGTTCTTGTTTAAGAGATTCAATTCATTCCACCACACCAAGCTTCTGTTTTTCTCTATAATCTTCTCCTTCAAACTTGCATAAACTTTGTGCAGCGTCCATTCTAAAATTTCTAAGGAAGACTCTCCCATTTTCTGTAAGCGTTCATTCATCTCTGCAGTCTTCTTTTCCCCTCTTTCCAGAATGGTTGTAATGTCTTCATCTGTCAGTTCACTTTCTTTAGAAGCAAAAACATGGGTGGCTCCATGCCGTATCATTTGTAACATTTCCTCTTTTGCCAGCTTGTTAGACTGTTGGTCAATGAGTCTTCCTTGTTGCATAACAATTGAATCAACTCTCAATTTTATCTCAGCTCTCTCTACAATCCTTTCTTCAACAGTGTTGTCAGTGATGAGACGGAATACACGTACTGGCTTCTTCTGACCAATACGATGTGCTCAATCCATAGCTTGTAGGTCAACCTGTGGATTCCAGTCTGAATCATATAGTATAATCACATCAGCACTTGCCAAGTTAATTCTGAGACCACCAGTCCAGGTACTCAGCATAAAGATGAATTTGCTACTGTTAGGAACATTAAAGACCTCTATTGCTTCCCTTTGACCCAGTAATTCCACTTCTAGGAATTTAGCCTCTCTTTCTTCATGTGGGGTTTGTCCATCCAGTCGACAATACTCATAACCATGCCACATGCAATAATCCTCTAAAATGTCCAACAAACAAGTCATTTGGCTGAAAATAAGAACCGTTGAATGCTATTCTTTGAGTTTGGCCAACAGTTTATCCAAAACTACTATTTTACCACTGTTGATGACAACATGCTCATCAGTGGTGTAAGGTGGACCGGGCTCAGCACCATCAAACAGATATGGATGATTGCAACACATTCGAAGCTGCATCAGAATGTTTAAGAGTCGCATCTTGTCCATCTTGCCAGTAGAGTTTAAAACATCAATATCTTTCATCAGGATTTTTGTATACCATTCTCGTTGCATCTTACTCAGTCCCAAGTAAGTCTTTATTTCCTTTTTAGGAGGCAGACTCTTTTCTACATCAGTTTTTATATGACGTAACAAAAATGGTTTTAAAACTGCATGAAGTCTTTCCACAAGTTTTTGATCACCAAGGCAATTTTTAGTGTCAAATCAAAAATCAAAGTCATCTGCAGAATTAAAGACATCAGGCAATAAAAAGTTGACTAATGCCCAGAGTTCATGCAGATTATTCTGCAAAGATGTTCCAGTTAGGAGCAAGCGGTTAGTCGACTTGAACTCACGAACAATCTCTGAAAGCTTAGATTTTTCATTCTTTATTCTGTGAACTTCCTCAATGACTAGATATCACCAATGAAACTTTTTGAATACAGATTTTTCTTTAATTACCATCTCATAAGAAGTAACACCCATTCTCCTGGCGTCATTTCATCATGAATGAAGGCAGCTCTTGCATCCTTGTCTCCAATGAAACAAGTAACATGGAGAGATGGGACCCATCATTCTCATCAGCTCATGGGACATTCTCTAAGATCGACAATATCCTAGGTTACAAAGCATGTCTCAAACAATTTAAAAAAAATGGAAATTATACCATGCATCTTCTCAGACCACAGTGAAATAAAATTAGAAATCAACCACAACAGAAACTCTCATCTCTACACAAAGTCGTGGAAACTAAACTACCTTCTGCTGAATGATTATTTCATAAAAGAGGAAATCAAGATGGAAATAAAAAGATTCTTTGAGCTAAATGACAAAGTAGACACAAGTTATCAAAATCTGTCGGATACAGCTAAAGCAGTCCTTAGAGGAAAATTTATTTCCATAAATACCTACATCCAAAATAGAGGAAGATCACAAATAGAATATCTAATGAATTTTCTCAAAGACTGGAAAAGGATGAATAGACCAACCCCATACCCAGCAGAAGAAGTAAAATAAGTAAAATCAAAGCAGAACTAAATGAAATTGACAATAAAAAACTATAGGGAAGATTAATAAAACAAAAAGTTGGTTCTTTGAAAAAATAAACAAAATTGACATGCTTTTGGCTAGATTAACAAAAAGCTGGAAAGAAAGAACTCTAATAAACTCCATCAGGAATGAAAAAGGAGAAATTACAACTGATGCCATTGAGATACAGAATATCATCTAAGAATACTATAAAAACATTTATGTACATAAACTGGAAAATGTGGAGGAAATGGACAAATTTTTAGAAACACACAGCCTTCCTATGCTCAACCAGGAAGAAATGGAATTCCTGAACAGACCAATATCAAGTACTGAAATTGAAACAGCAATAAAAAAACCTTCTTAAAAAGAAAAGTCACAGACCAGATGGTTTGACACCCTAATTTTACCAGACCTACAAAGAAGAACTTGTACCTATCCTGCAGAAATGATTCTGCAACATCGAGTAGGAAGGAATCCTTTGCAGCACATTTTATGAAGCCAACATAAGCCTGATACTAAAACCAGGAAAGCATGCAACAAAAAGAGAAAACTAGACACTAATATCCCTTATGAATATAGATGCAAAAGTTCTCAATAAAATCCTAGCAAACCAAATTCAGATGCTTATCAAAAAAATGATCCATCATGACCAAGTGGGCTTCATCCCAGAGATGCAGGGATGGTTCAACATATGCAAATCTATAAATGTAATTCACCACATAAATAGAAGCAAAAAAAAAGACCATATGATCCTCTCAACAGACGCAGAAAAAGCATTTGACAAAATTCAACGCCCTTCTATGATAAGAACATTTAACAAAATAGGTGTAGACAGGGATTACCTAAAAATGATACAAGACATATATGACAAGCCCACAGCCAGCATCATACTCAATGGGGAAAAATCAAAAGCCTTCCCACTTAGAACTGGAACCAGATGAGGTTGCCCTCTCTCACCACTTGTATTGAACATAGTGCTGAAAGTCCTAGTCAGAGCAATCAGACAAGAGAAGCAAATCAAGGACATTCAAATGGGCGCAGAAGAGTTCAAATGATCTCTTTGCTGATGATATGATCTTATACCTAGAAATCCCCAAATATGTACACTTATGTGTTGATCAGTTAATACTAATTTGATGGTGAGTACATATAAGAATAACATCTATTGGATGTCGGGCAGGGGGGAGGGGACAGGGGGAGAAGGGGACAGGTATTTGCATACACAAAGCATGCAATGCTCACCATCCAAGGGATGGGCATATTTGAAACTCGGACTTGGGGGGGGAGTAGGGAGGCAAGGGCAACATACATAACCTAAACATCTGTACCCCCATAAAATGCTGAAATAAAAAAAAAATATTCTGCCACAAGACTACTGGAATTGATAAACCAGTTCAGGAAAGTTTCAGGTTACAAAATCAACGTACAGAAATCAGTAGCATTGCTATACACCAACAACAGTCAAACTGAGAACCAAATCAAAGACTCGATACCTTTCACAATAGCTACAAAGAAAATAAAATACCTAGGAATATATTTAATGAAGGAGGTGAAAAATCTTTACGAAAAGGACTACAAATCACTGAGGAAGGAAATTGCAGGTGATGTAAACAAATGAAAAAACATATCATGCTCATGGATCAGCCAAATTAACATTGTGAAAATGTCCATACTACCCAAAGTGATTCACAGATTCAGTGCAATCCCTATCAAAATACCAATGGTGTTTTTCAATGTCAGATCTAGAGAAAATAGTTCTATGCTTTGTTTGGAACCAGTAAAGAGCCTGAATAGCCATAGCAACCATAAAAAAAAGAAACAACTCTGGAGGCATCACTTTACCAGACTTGAAGGTATACTACAGGGCTATAGTAACCAAAACACCACTGTATTGGCACAAAAATAGAGGCATAGTCCAATGGAACAGAACAGAGAACTCAGATATAAAACCATCCACCATCCACATATTTCCATCCAATCTTTGACAAAGTAGACAGTAATAAAAGAATCCCTATTCAATAAATGGTGCTGAGAAAATTGGATAACCATATGTAGAAGATTGAAATAGGATCCACATCTCTCACCACTCACAAAACTTAATTCAAGATGAATAACAGACTTTAATCTAAGACATGAAATCAAGAATTCTAGAAGAAAATGTTGGAAAACCTCTTCTAGATATCTGCTTAGGCAAATAATTTATGAAGAAAATCCCAAGGGCAATTATAGCAACAACGAAAATAAATGGGACTCAATTAAATTAAGAAGCTCCTGTATAGCCACAGAAACAATCAACAGAGAAAATAGACAACCTACAGAATGGGAGAAAATATTCACATCCTATACATCTGATAAAGGGTGAATAACCAGAATCTACAAAGAACTCAAGCAAATCAGCAAGGAAAAAAATCAAACAACCCAATTAAAACCTGGGCAAAAGACATGAAGAGATACTTTTCAAAGGAACATAGACTAATGACCAATAAACATATGAAAAAAATTCTCAACGTCACTAATCATGAGGGAAATGCAAATCAAAACCATAAAGGAGATATCACCTAACCCCACTGAGAATGGCTTTTATCGAAAAGTCCCACAACAATAGATGCTGTCATGGATGCAGAGAGAAAGGAAAACTTATATACTGTCCGTGGGACTGCAAACTAGTGCAACCTCAATGGAAAATAGTATGGAGATTCCTCAAAGAACCAAAAGTAGACCTACCTTTTGATCCAGTAATCCAACTACTGAGTATTTACCCAAAAGAAAAAAAGTCATTTTATCAAAAAGACACTTGTACTAGCATGTTTACTGCAGCCCAATTCACAATCACAAAGATGTGGAATCAACCCAGGTGCCCATCAATTCATGAGTGGATTAATAAAATATGGTGTATGTGTACCCTGGAGTACTACTCAGCCATAAAAATGAATTAATACCTTTTGCAACAATCTGAGTGGAACTGGAGACCATTCTCCTAAGTGAAGTATTGCAAGAATGGAAAAACAAACGCCACATGTACTCACTATTAAATTGAAACTAACCGAACAGCACTTGTGCACAGTTAGAAGTAAATCTCAATGAAAATCATGCAGGTGGGAAGATGCAGGAGGAGATGGAAGAAATCATACCTAATAAGTACAATGTACACTATCTGCGTGATGGCCACACTTATAAGCTGTACAAAAGCAATCCATGTAACCAGAGCATTTGTACCCCCATAATATTCTGAAATTAAAAAAAAAAGAATTTAAAAATCTTCAGTGTTGGATAATTGATTGCCCTAAGTATTGCCATATTTTATCTATATATAGTCACTGCTGATTTTATGTGTCTTTAATCCATACTACTGGGACATGGGAGAGCAACAGTTTTTTTTTTTCTACATTACACGACCTACTTATTTTTATCCTGACATTAAGTGGTGAGGATAATCTCTGACAAGGGTGCACTTGGGCCCTCCCCTGTGAGCTGCACCCATGCATGCATTGCCTCTGACCAGTCTGTTCCAGGGCACTTGCAGCCAGATGAGAATGATGAAAGTAGACTCTCAAAGTATGTGGGATTAAGCAGTCATTCAAGGCATTCATCCTTCAATCCTGGGACAGGTTTAAAATGATTCTGTAGGAGAGGCAGCAGAGTTTTAGATTTCAGGTAGCATAGCAATTTTCAAAAATCTTCAAGTCCAGTGTGATCAAATAGACAAACAGTACTCTTCTGTGCCTGATGGCCATGAATGCTTTGGGTGAATCTGTCTTGGGTTGTGACGATAAGCAGTTGCAACACATTCATTCTGATTCCTTCTGCGTGACCCCAGGAAACATGTCAGTAATGGATGTGCAAAAGAAAGTCCATTTTACATTTCAGTATAATTTTAAATGAATTTTAATGAAAAAAGAATGCTGAAGAATGAATCTGTAAAAATGGGTTAACTATTTATATTGACTTTTTCACTTTTATGTTGCCCTTCATCTGTCATTAATGAATAGTTTGCACTGGGTTGTGGTAGGACAGAGATGACATTGGAGCATTAAACATTAAAGCGTAGAGCCTTTTTGCCTAATCCCAGCAGCATTCTACCCCCATGTTTGTTTTCCCCACTGCCTCCATGCCCTGTTGATGCCCCAAATAAATGCTACATTATGAGGACCACTGAAGTCCCCCATGTCATCAGACTAAAAACAGTAATAATTTTAAAAGTCCACATATTTATCCTATTCTTGGTGGTTTTATTGTATGTCTTTCACTACTGACAATATAAATAATTTGTAAATAACTTGACATAATAAAAAATGTAGTGTATATATACACAATGAATATTATTCAGCCACAAAAAATAATGAAATCCTATCATTTGCAGCAACATGGATGGAACCATTGTTTTATCTAAAAAATGCCAGGCACAGAAATACAATATTGTATGTTCTCACTCATATGTGGGAGCTGAAAAAGTGGGTATCATGGAGGTAGAGAGGAGAATGGTGTTTATCACAGAATGAGAAGGAAAGGGAGGGATGAAGAGAAGTTGATTGATGGGTACCAACATAAAGTTAGATAAATGAATAATTTCTAGTATTTGATAATACAGTGTGGAAATAATATTTAAAAATAATGTATTGTATATTTCAAAATGACAAGAAGAGAATAATTGTGATGCTTCCAACACAAAGAAAAGGTAATATTTGAGATGATGGCTATCCCAATTACCCTGATTTGATCACCACACATTGTATATATGTATCAAAATACCAAATGTACCCCTGAAATATGCACAACTATAGTAAATTGATTTTTAAAAAAATTAAAGAATTAAAACAACCCCAATTTTTATCTTGTATTCTGGAGCTCAGAATCAAAATGGATGTTATTGGGCCAAAATCAATGTGTTACTGGAGGTGCATTCTTTCTGGGGACTCTAGAGAAGAATCTCCTTGCCTTTTCTGATTTCTAAAGGCTACTCAGATTCCTTCGTTTTTGGCTCCTTTATCCTCAAAGCCAGCAATTTTAGTATCTTTCTCTTGCTTTCTTTCTTTTTCTGTTTTTGTTGTCATATCTCTTTCTTTGACTCTTTTAAGGATCCTTTGCAATGACATTAAGACTGTCCAGATAATTCAGAATAATGTCACCATCTCAAGGCCCTTAACTTAATCACATCTGTAGTTAAAGTGCCTTTTGCTATGTAAAATTACATATTCACACTTTTTGGGGATTGGGATATGGATGCTCTTGGGTAGGGTATTATTCTGCCTACCACAACTGGCTTAGGAGGATCTCAGTTGGGATGACTTGTTTCTACTCCACATGTTTTCATTTTCCAGTAAGCTAGCCCAGTCTTCTTTACATGACAAAGACTGAGTTCCCAGCAGCAAGAGGCTAAGTCCCAATTATCAAGTGCTTTTTAAGCCTCAGATTTAATAAAGTCTAATTGGCCAAAGCAAATCACAGGACCAACACAAAATTCAATGTGGGAAGGGACAATACAATGATATGATTATAGAAAGGCAAAATTTATTTGCTATAATTACTAAAAATTTAACACAATAATCTAGGTTGAGTTATTTCCTCTCAGAACTTTAAAGGTATGAATCCACTGTATTCTAGCTTCTAATATTTTGTTAAGAAGCTGTAATTACAATTATTGTTCTTTTTAGATGGTATTTCTGAGTACTTGGGTGTGCTGTGGTTGCTAGAACTATAGAGTCTTTTTTTTTATCAATTCTGGAAATGACAACTGATGCCACAGAGATACAAGATATCATCTATGAATACTACAAAAACCTTTATACACATAAACTGGAAAATGTGGAGGAAATGGACAAATTTTTAGAAACACACAATCTCCCTAGGCTCAACCAGGAACAAATAGAATTTCTGAACAGACCAATATCAAGTAATGAAATTGAAACAGCAATAAGAAACCTTTCTAAAAAGAAAAGTCCTGTACCTAATAGTTTCACACCTGAATTTTACCACACCTACAAAGAAGAACTGGTGTCTATCCTGCAGAAATTATTCCACAACATCGAGAAGGATGGAATCCTCCCTAACACATTTTATGAAGCCAACATAACTCTGATACCAAAACCAGGAAAGGATGCATCAAAAAAAGAAAACTACAGACCAATATCTCTTATGAATATAGATGCAAAAATTCTCAACAAAATTCTAGCTAACTGAATTCAGGTGCTTATTAATAAAATAATCCACCATGATCAAGTGGGCTTCATTCCAGAGATGCAGGGATGGTTCAACATACGCAAATCTATAAATGTAATTCACCACATAAACAGAAGCAAAAAAAAAAAACCATATGATACTCTCAATCGACGCAGAAAAGGCATTTGACAAAATTCAACACCCTTTTATGATAAGAACACTTAACAAAATAGGCATAGACGGGGCTTACCTAAAAATGATACAAGCCATTTATGACAAACCCACAGTGAACATCATACTGAATGAGGAAAAATTGAAAGTGTTCTCGCTTAGAACTGAAACCAGACCAGGTTGCCCACTATCTCCACTTCTATTCAACATAGTTCTGGAAGTCCTGGCCACAGCAATCAGGCAAGAGAGTGGGATTAAAGGCATACGAATGGGAACAGAAGAGATCAAACTTTCGCTATTTGCTTAGGACGTGATATTATATCTAGAAAACCC
>CAUYSK010055714.1:0-37197 GCA_963575035.1 Avahi laniger | reverse complement strand
TTTTTGAGACAGAGTCTCACTTTGTTGCCCTGGCTAGAGTGAGTGCCGTGGCATCAGCCTAGCTCACAGCAACCTCAGACTCCTGGGCTCAAGTGATCCTTCTGCCTCAGCCTCCCGAGTAGCTGGGACTACAGGCATGCGCCACCATGCCCAGCTAATTTTTTCTACATATTTTTAGCTGTCCAATTAATTTCTTTCTATTTTTGGTAGAGTCGGGGTCTCGCTCTTGCTCAGGCTGGTCTCGAACTCCTGAGCTCAAACAATCCGCCCACCTCGGCCTCCCAGAGTGCTAGGATTACAGGCGTGAGCCACCGCACCTGGCCTTGTATATGGGTTTTATAATATTTGTAATTATGCCTCTTTTGTTAGAAGTTCTTATCATAAAAGGATGCTGAATTTTGTCAAATGCTTTTTATGGGTCTATTGAGAGGATCATATGGCCTTTGTTTTTGCTTCTATTTATATGGTGAGTTACATTTATAGATTTGTGTATGTTGAACCATCCTTGCATCTCTGGGATGAAGCCTACCTGGTCATGATGGATTATTTTTTTGATGTGCAGCTGAATTCAGTTTGTTAGGATTTTATTGACAATTTTTGCATCTATATTCATAAGAGATATTGGTCTGTAGTTTTCTGTTTCTGTTGTGTCCTTTTCTGGCTTTGGTGTCAGAGTGATACTGCCTTTGTAGAATGAGTTGGGAAGAATTCCTTCCTTCTTGATGTAATGAAATAAATTTCTGCAGTATAGGTACCAGTTCTTGGTATGTCTGATAAAATTTGGCTGTGAAATCATCTGGTTCAGGACTGTTTTTTGTTGGTTAATTTTTCATTTCTGCTTCAATTTCATTACTTGATATTGGTCTTTTCAGGAGTTCTATTTCTTCCTGATTTAGCCTATTGTGTGTTTCCAAAAATTTGTCCATTCCCTCAGTGTTTTCAGGTTTATGTGCATAGAGATTTTTATAGTATTCAGAGATGATGTTTTGTATTTCTGTGGCATGAGTTGTAAAATCTCCTTTTTTTATTTCTGATTGAGCTTATTAGGGTCCTTTCTTTTCTGTTTCTGGTTAAACTAGCAAGAGACCTGTCAATTTCATTTATCTTTTCAAAGAACCAACTTTTTGTTTTATTAATCTTCTCCTTAATTCTTTTGGAATAGATGTCATTTAGTTCTGCTCTGACCTTAGTTATTTCTTCTCTTCTGCTGGGTTTGGGATTGGTTTGCTCTTCCTTTTCCAATTCCTTTAGACTATTCATTAGATTGTTGATTTGTGATCTTTCTGTCTTTTGTATGTAGACATTTAAGGTTGTGAATTTTCCTCTTAGGACTGCTTTTGCAGAGTCCCACAGATTTTGGTAATTTGTGTCATATTGTCATTTAGTTTGAAGAATCTTTTGATTTCCATCTTAATTTTCTCCTTGACCCAATAATCATTCATCACTAGGTTGTTTAATTTCCATGACTTTGTGTGGAGATGAGCGTTTCTGTTGGAATTGATTTCTAATTTTATTCCACTGTGGTCTGAGAAGACACATGGTATACTTTATATTTTTTTTTTAATTTTTTGAGACATGTTTTGTGGCCTAGTATATCGTCAATCTTAGAGAATGTTCCATGAGCTGAAGAGAAGAATTGATATTGAGTAGTTTGAGGGTAGAAGCAATCCCAGCAACAAGAAAAATAAATAAATGGGACCTGATCAAACTAAAAAGCTTCTGGACAGCCAAGGGGACAATCAATAGAGCAAATAGACAACCTACAGAATGGGAGAAAATATTTGCATGAGGTATAAAGGGCTGATAACCAGAATCTACAAAGAACTCAAGCAAATCAGCAAGAAAAATTCAAACAATCCCATTAATCGGTGGGCAAAAGACATGAACAGAAACCTTTCAAATGAAGGTAGACTAATGGCCAGCAAACATGAAAAAATGCTCAATGTCTTTAATCATCAGGGAAATGCAAATCAAAAACACAATGAGATATTACCTAACTCCAGTGAGAATGGCTGTTATCAAAAATTCCCAAAACAACAGATACTGGCATGGATACAGAGAGAAAGGAACACTTATACATTGTTGGTGGAACTGCAAACTAGCACAACCTCTATGGAAAATAGTGTGGAGATACCCCAAAGAACTAAAAGTAGACCTACCATTTGATTCAGCAATCCCACTACTAGGTATATGTCCAAAGGAAAAAAAAGACATTTTATAAAAAAGACACTTGCACTGGAATGTTATAGCAGCACAATTCACAATTACAAAGACATTGAAACAACCCAAGTGCCTATCAATGCATGAGTGGGTTAATAAAATGTGGTATATATATACCATAGAGTACTACTCAGCCATAAAAAAAAATGATGAAGTAATACCTTTTGTAACAATCTGGATGGAGCTGGAGACCAATCCTCTAAGTGAAGTATCACAAGAATGGAAAAACAAATACCACAATTAATACTAAATTGGTACTAATTGATCAACACTTATGTGCACATATGGAAGTAAAACTCAACAGAAATCAAGCAGGTGCATGGCAGGGGGCAGAGGGGATGGGTAAATTCACACCCACCACAGTACAATGCACTCACCACTATCTGGGTGATTGGCACACTTATAACTTTGACTCAAACTGCACAAAAGCAAATTATGTAACCAAAACATTTGTACCCCATAACACTATGGGGAAAAAAAACTTAGCCCCTTGTAAGTACTCTAGGAAGTGGTGAAGAAAAAATATATTTTACATGCTAAGGCACTTTTTAAATACTCTTTTAATAGCTTGGTATTTCACTTAATATACTTCCCTGTAAATATTGGCTTCTTTTATTATACTGTTACTGCAGTGAAATTACATTAGCACTTTGCAGAATATTTTTTTCAAGAAAACCACCTATCTCTTACAATTACACTAAATTAAATTTAATTCAGGCTCCCTTGTCTAAAAGAAAATATCTTTGCATTTAGTGGATCTAATTAGCATTACACAGACATTTCCCATTAAGGGAGGGGACTTGGAATATTCTCCTTGAATAGACAAATTCATTTCTCTGTTAGTGAAGAACAGGGAAAAAGTCTAGGGAGCTTTAGAAGATAGCTTATTTCTTCCTTTATCTTTCCCTCCTTTTGCTGGGTGAAGGCAGGGACTTGGTGGAAAGCTTTGCAATGGTCTGGTCAATGGAAACCAAACTTAATGGGGGGAAATGGAGGTCTGTATCCTCTCAAACTATGATGCTGATGTGTTAGCTCAGATATGACCAACCTAAGATAACGTTCCTGACATAGTCTGCCTCGGGGAACCTTAGCAAAATTGCAAAGTGGAAATATGCCTTTTTGGCCTTCTTGCCTCTCATTCTGAGCTCTCCTCCCTGTCTGCCCCACTCTTTGCCTATAGCTCTCTTGATGACCTTTGCTCTGTACGGTTTTCCACTTTATCCAATCCTGCCTCTAAAGCTCCAAAAGGACTTCTTGTACCTTTCGACCTCAGGCCACACCCTATTGTCCCTGGTGTTGATATTGGTGGAGCCAATATTCTGTTTAATATGTGAATTCCTCCCAGGCAGCCTCGTATCTGTAGATGCATTCTTCTTCTTTCTTTCTTTTCTTTCTCTTCCCTTCTCTTCTCTTCTCTTCTCTTCTCTTCTCTTCTCTTCTCTTCTCTTCTCTTCTCTTCTCTTCTCTTCTCCTTCCTTCCTTCCTTCCTTCCCTTTCTTTCCTTTCTTTCTTTTGAATTTTAGAAATAAGTTTACCTGACTCTACTTGCCTTCAGAAGACGTTTCAAACAGTGTATTGAAAACCAGAGGGGAAGCAACAGAAATATTCCAACTGAGGCATCTAGGTTAGACAGCTCAAAGTATTTATTGGTACTAAACAAAGAAAAATACAAGTTCTGTGGCAAGGCAAGGATTGTCCTTAGATAGAACCGGATTTGAATTCTATCTGGGTGACCTCAGACAAGTTTCATAAACTCTTTGATTCTCCTTCTCCTTGTTTAAGGAAATTGTTACAATGTAGCTGCCTTTCTCTGTTTCTGAGAAGACTAAGGAAAATGTATGGCTGGACTCACTTTCAATCTCCATAAATAAGAGCTATTACAGCCATATTTATTATTGTCGTATTTATTATATATGATGACTGAGATTGGGCGTGCCATTCGTCTCATCAGCTTTTGCCCAATAGTTCATTAGCTCCCTCCCAGGGCACTTTAGCAACAACATTGGTGATCGTAGTGGTGGTTCTTGGATTCCTCTTTGTATCTTTAATTATTTTTTAAAAATTGATTTAACTATGATTCATAGTTTATTCAAGTGGTTTTTATGGTACAGAAAGCTTTTCTTGTGACTTGACATTTAGCTAATTCTGCTCCTGAAAGGCTAAAGAAACACATTTGGGGGATTTTTTTGCTTTTTAAAAATTTTTTGCCTTATGTTATTGCCCAAATGCCCCTTAACTTGTTTGTACAGCCAAAGATGAGAGCATATGCTGAGTTAGTGTTTCACTTTTTGGCCATGTGAGTGTCATCTATTTGTGAAACAGTTATGTCCAGGAATATGAAATAGAGGTTGAAACAGGTCTTCACCAGGCTACCGACAAGATGACGGTAGTGATCGAAAGGGAATGGAGAACACATACATTTTAATTCTTCGCTAGCCTGTAATCCTCACAGAGGTCTGTGTGGTAACTATTTATAAATTAGAATTTTTCCTTAGGGACCACTTCATTTTCTAAACATGCCGAAGAACATTTTCAAAGAATGAAAAAAAAAATAAAAAAAAAAAGACTGATTGGTAGAAAATTAAGTCATTATCTCAGCTGGAGAGAAGTATTTTGCCTTTGCCTTGAGCTGTGTTTTGAATAGCCTGTAGAATTAACTTAGATTATTTGAGCTAGAGATTTGTAATTTAAAATGATATCCCTTTGTATTTATGTAGAAGCCTTCATATTAGGAATGCTAACTCCTAAAAAAAAAAAAACTATCTAATATCCTGTGGGAAAAGAAAAAGAAGTGATAATAGCAGTCATTGACGTTGAAGTTATTGGGAGAGTAATTAATATTTGCAAAGCCGTGATAACCAAGGTACCCCAGATTCTGTTGTTATGATGTGGATGTTTCTATAGACATGAGGGATTGGGGAACTGGAAGGAGTTATGGCTGGGTATGATAATAAGTTTCATTTGTAATGTTTCACATATAGGTGACTATAAATTTAACTTTGTTCTGTCTTTCTGTGTTTTCATCAGCAGCATTCTTGCCAGGACATCTTAAGGTAAAAACATGAAATGTACAAATCACACAACAGATTCCCTATTAGTGTGTGTTTGCCTGGATTCGTGGCTATGAGAATCTTCTTTCTAAGCCAAAAAGCTGTGCTGAGCTACCCATGTCTTAAAATGGTTCTCATCAGGGACAGCTCTTACAGCAGTTACCTGCAGGTGCTGCTCTGAGTGCTGAATCCTTGCAGCAGTCTTGCAAGGTAGGTACATGATTTCTGGTTTAAAGATGGGGAAACAGAAGCACAGAGAGGTAAAGTCAATTGACTGAACTTTTCATATGTAGAAAGTAGCAGTTTTAATAAGATTCACACCCAGGAATTTCGATTCCAGAGCCCATGCTCTTGCCATCATTCTCTGTTGCCTCTTTTCTCCTTTTCCTCCTCCTCCTTTTTCTTTTCCTTTCATTAAATGCACCATTCCTCTTACTACTCCCCCCAAAACAATTCCTTCTTTCCTTCCTTCCTTCCTTCCTTCCTTCCTTCCTTCCTTCCTTCCTTCCTTCCTTCCTTCCTTCCTTCCTTCTTCCCTCCCTTTTCAGTCAAACATAAGCAAGCCCAAGTGAAGTGAAGGGGGTGGCTGGTGGGGTTGATCCCACTCAAGATTCCTGAGCAGGGTGGCACCTGAGGTCTGAGAGACAGGGAGGAAAGCACAGAGAGGAGCGGTGGCCTCTCATGTCAGGAGACGATTGGTGACATGCTGGACATTGGGCAAATAAGTCAGTGGATGATGGAAACCAGTTTTTTTCCCATCAGAGAAGGATGTTTCAAATAGAAAGGGGAAGGCTAGAATGACTCTTGTGATGTTGAGTTAGAGTTAGAGGTACTGGCATATTTTTGAGGTATATATTTAGCTATAGAAATAAATATAAATTTAGGGAGTGTGTGTTGTATGTGTGTGTTCATATAAAAGACATTCCTTAGCTCTCTCCAGAGAGAAGACCTGGGAGTAGTGGCACCCTAGTAGCAATAAGCATGTCTGGAGCCTAGCCTGCAGTTCCCAAAAATGAGAAGGTCACGAAGGCCCAGGAGGATGGAAGAATATCTTCCTGAGTGAAGCAGATGAAAGAGTTGAGGCCATTTGAGGCCACATGTAATCCCAGATTGGATTCTTTTACTGTAAAAGAAAGTATTAGAACAGGTAGTCAAATTTTGAAAAGAGTCTCTGAGTGAAGGATGTATGAGAGCTCTTTGCACTTTTCTTGCAACTTTTCTCTAAGCTTGGAAATATTTTCAAATAGAAACTAAAAGGAAAATAATAATAGTGGCCAGGATAATAGTTATCTTGTTACCCTCTAGTTCTTTTCATCAGTAAATTTAAAATTTGGGAATTTAACCAAATCCCAAGAATCAGGAATGATTAAACTCCACTAATCATGGATTAAAACAAGTCTCTGTTAATTGGAAATAATGAGTCTGGATAACGCCAATATCGTTATAGTCTTTCTTTTGGGAACATACTTCGAAGCACTGAAATACCATGCTTTTAAGAAATGGGCTGCATTTCAGCAACGTATTTTCCTGAATTGCTTTTGTAAAATCATGTTTCTGAATGATACTAACTGGAGAGGCTTTTAGAACATAGGGTCCAGACAATTAAGGGAAAGGTGCTTCTCTTGCCTTGGAATAATTTCACATGTGAGCAGCATGGCAGAAATGAGATGTACAAAGCCACGCTTCAGATGTCCTGTTGGTATATGTTTGCCTGGATTGGTAGCTAAGAGAATCTGCTTATGCTTGATTTTCTTCTCCTTACCTCGCTCTCTTCCAGAGATGGGCAAATATCAATATGATAATTTCTAAAACATGCATTTTATGTTAAATTGGGCCTACTTTTACAATCCACTTAAATTCAAATGAATTCAGTAAATTCTATTTAGTATCCTCAAGACAGGGACTCTGATCTGTAGAAAATGATGTATCTAATCATACTAAACTAGTTATTGGTATAACTTTGTTACCGAGGATCCTATGTACCACCTATGCTGTTGTTTCCAACAGCCAGGGTTAGACTGTTTTACATTTTTTACTATTATTAAGGTGCTGTGATCAACATCGTTGTAAACTAATCTGTTTTTATTTTCCCCTTACAATAAATTCCTAGGAGTAGACTTGCAAGTCAAAGGAATGGGCATTTTTGAGGCTTTTGATAAATGTTGCCAAATTATTTGTAATTACACAGACTAAAATGCCCCCCACCCATTTTAACTACAAATCTTGCAATGTAGCATATTTAACTTACCAAAATAAAACTGTGAGTTCGAGTATTCCGTTGGGTTCCTAGGATGGTGAATCCGTGGAATCCAGGCCCTGCCATGATACTTGAGAACATAGAACCTCTCATTCTCAGGGAGGCTTCAGAGTAAACTCTGGCCCCTGAATAATGTGTTGGAAGGCAAATGTGGAATGTGATCCTCCTCCGCTTTAAGAAATACTTGGCCCTTCTTGCCAATTCTTTGCTTTTTTTTTTTTTTCCCAAAGGATAGGCCTAATATTGGGGGCAAAATCTCCCCCCTTTCCACTTTAAGCCTTTTTCTGACCTTACATAAAACCAAACCTCAACAAGGAACACATTTGTTCATTTTTCCTGAATAGTGGAATTAGAACAGGATTGACCACCAGCACTAATAACCCTCTGTTTGTTCAAAGTCTGTTTTAAATTCCCTTACTGCTTCTCTTGAGTCTCCTAAAGGCTTTATAGCCTCCCACCTTGCTTCACCCTCAAGAGGACAACCATATGGGTCTAAGGATCTCCAACTTCTGACCTTTCCCAAGAGGTTTATGCCTGACGCTTGGAGAGCATGCATATTTTCAACAGTGGTGTCTTTTTCCCACCACTTGCTATGAGTCTGTTTTTAGAACAACAATGTTTCTAATGATGGCCTCTGTTGCTATTCCTTTTTGATGTCATTTTGGCATGGCTCACACATTTTTCACTTGCTTTTTGCTGTAAGATGCTGTTCCAGAGCAGAGATGAAATGTTTTCTTTTTCCAGTAACTTGCAAGTGTGGTACATCCATTAAATCCAGTTACACATGTAACGGAGTGTACTATTGTTATTGGCAGTGACCTCATTGATTAATTACAGGCTGACCCTCTTGACAACTTCCTACTGATTTTACTTCCTGACTGATTAGTTCCAACATTGCTTATGCAGTTGGAGTAAAGGAGGCTTGCAATAATAGTCCTACTTTGGAACAGTGTTTGCTCTACTGACATTAATTAACAAAACACTCCACAGAGGAAGTGGATATTTATTGTGTTGTAGATGAAGAGGGTTAAGAGACTTGTTGTAGACCATTCAGTAAGTCACTGGTACCCATCAGCTGGGATGAGGAAGAAATCAGCCATTCTTCTTTTAAACCTTAGCCAGATAGGTTTGGATAGAGCGAAGATAGCCTAAGATCCACAGAAGAGCAAATAGTATGTGGCATACTTCCCACAAAATATGATTATCCACAGCCTGGTCCCCATTCTGAATCTAGATGGGAAGATTCAGCCACCCTCCAATAGTGTGGGGGAGATTCCTCTTAGGGAGGTAATGAGGAATTATATTAATCAGGGTAAAAATTGAGCTGTCATGACAAAGATACTCCCACAGGGAAGTGGCATAATGAAGACAGAGTTTATTTCTCTTTAATGTGACAGGTCTGAGATGACAGTCCAGGCTGATGGGGTGGCACTATTCTGTACAATCAGTCAAAGACAAGGATTTCTCCATCTTGTGGCCCCCACCATCTCCTCGGGTATCATCTTTATGTGCATGGTTGATTCTGGGTGAGAGGTGCATTCGTGTTCTATCTCATAGAATAGGAAAGAGAGGAACTCCAGGTTACATGGCTTGACTTTCACATGGAAGATGATCTACAAGTTGCATTCTGTTGGTCTGAAGTAGCCATACCCAGCTGTAAAAGAGGCTGGGAAATGTGTGTGGTTTCTAGCTGGGCGGCCATGATTTCCCATTACCGTGAAAGAAGAAAACAGTGGAGAACAAGTGGCAGTCTCCACCGCAGATTCACGTGCTGCAGGACTTCTCCTCTGCTATTGAAAGTTTTGTTAAAGGGTGGATGACTAGCATGTATAGACACTCAATACACATTTGTTGAATGAATTGCTTCAGATATGAAGAAATAAAGCAAATTCAAGTTTACCGATACCAAGTCCTGAGCATGTATTAATATAAATACATGCTATCCAGGCTCATACACACTATCTAGGTACAGGTGTTTGCCCCTAATTTAATCATGCTGCTTACTTAAGCCTAAATTTGTTGACTTGCTCAGCAAATTGGATATATCATATTTGCTTTACTCAAGTAAACTTTTTTTCTTGAATGAGTTTTGATGGTCTCTCTCTCTCCCTCTCCCTCTCTCCACATAAATAGCATTCTTTCCTTTCAGATCTCAATAACAAAGATATGACACATATAACTGAGGCCTAACTGAAGCTATTCATATTGTGAGGCTGCTGTCTACTTCTATATCAAGCACCATTTGTCATAAAAGGATGCTTAAATACAGGAAATCAATCTTGTACCAACAGCAAGCACATGGAACACCTGCTACAGCAAACCAATACAAATGGATGTCTGGATGCTCATCCTCAGCCCAAATGGCCTAAATTAAATTTCAGTAGATGTTTAAGTTAGAACAAACTTCTTTCCCTGTTGAGCTTTACCTTTTTCCTCATTGTTTTCTTTTAGTGTCATTTAATGTCATTTCAATAAATATTCTTCAAGAAGCTGCTAGGATTCAAGTTCTGTGTATGATTCAAGAGCGTAGGAGGTGAAGGCTGACACATTGAGAATTTTCCTAGTCCAAGGAACTTACCCATAAGTAGTATAATCAAGGTATAAGCCATATGCTGTAGGAGTACAGGGGAGGGACAGATTAATTCAAAATGAGCAAGTCTGGTGCAGGCTGCTCGAGAGAAGGGAAATTTAAACTTGTCTTTTAAACCTTAGATTGGCTCATATTGTAGGAAGGCTGTGCCTTGCAGGGAGAAGAGCTGCTCTACAGAGATGGAAAAGTCTGGAAAGAGAGTGCCCTGGTGTGTTTGGAGGGGGCTTGCTGGTAAATGAGAAAAAACGACATCAGCAGGTAGAAGACGGATGGTGGATGGCTAAGAAAGCACCTGAGAAATTATGTGAAAGAAAGTGATCAGGCTCTTAAAAATACAATTTCTCATCATAAATCAAACTCAGGTTTTAATTAGTGATCACTACTTCTGTCAAACTCTAAAAAGAGCTGACTGAATATAAGAAGGTTAAGGAAAAGAGTACTCAAAAACCAGTATGTTTATTGATTGGTAGAAAAGTCCTATGTGTGCACAGTGATCTCCTAGTTTGGTTGGTGCAGGTGTTTCCATGAGTAAGAGCTTGTTGCTTGTTCACCACACTCCAGGCACAGTTTGCTGCTGCAGAGGGTCACAAAAGAAGGAGGTATTTGTGGCAGACAATTGCTGTTTTTTGCCCACATCTTTTATTGTTTCTCATCTTTTGTTAACAACCCGCTATCCCAGTATATATGTGGTCAGATGAGCTAAGATTTTGATACAGAGCCTATATTGTATTAAGTTGGTTACAAGGGAAAACAGAGTGAAAATTGAGGAGACAAGACAGACCCATTTTCACTACTGTGCAGATAATTCAAACACAAGCCCAATTAATTTGACCTCTGTGTGTATTCTCAATCAAATACAAGCAGGCGGGCTAAGGTCCTGGACAGTTTAGGGTGAGGTCTCCAAAATGCTAATTGAAATGCAAGACCCTTTGAAGAAAAGCATATTACCAAACCAAATGTAAATTTACCTGCTCTAGGAACAAAGCAATAAAACCCATTTAAAGTGCTTAAGATTGCCTTCTGGCTTTGAAAATGTGGCTTTGGTGACCTCATATCCTCTTAGGCTGAAGTTTAATATCCCTCTTCTCTGCAATAAAAACCAGGATAGCTTATGGTTCCTAATGGGCCCCTGTGCTTGCTACCAATGGGGCTTTCTGCATTGGGTTGGTTTCCTCGGTACAGGCCTTACGTATATGTAGCACTGTGAGAGAGGAACATTTAGAGAGAGGTGATTTTGGAAGTATTTGGGAATACTGTGATATGTATTCATCTATTTCTATCAATTCAAAGAGGATATTAATTTAACGTAAACAACCACATCTGTAACAACAAAAACGTAGCAGACAGGACATTTAGTGGGTTAATTACATCACTCTTAATCTCCTTATTTTACCTATAATGTTATCTTTTCAGAAAGAATTTTTATGTCTAATGCAGTTTCACTATTGCAGAGACTAGTAGGAATACCACACCAATTTTTGCTAAACTATAAGCCTACCAGCTGTTTTACAAAGCGCATGACAGGAGCTGAAAATATTTTTATTCCCCAAAAGGCATAGAATTTTATCATTTTAGCTGCAGGCAGAAGCAAGAATCTAGCTTCTGACACATGAATTGTTGCAAAGGAAAATGAACATTTTCTGTCTCTGTTTCTTTGGACCTGTCTTATTTCAGTGGTTAAACTGAAAGAGTGGACCGTGTGGCCATTTATTCAGTATTCATTCTTGGGCTTTAAGGAGACAGAGCAAGACAGGTCCATTAGTCTTATGGTCAGGGAACATGTATCATTTTTAAACTTGTCTGTCTAGTCACTAACTCTTTTGTAGACAATATTGCCCAACAGTAGGTCAGGAATCTTCTAATTAGGTTTTTTTTTTTTTTTTGACTGTGAACCATTTGTTGATGCTTATTAAAACAAACTATATTTAAAAACATTTACTTGCGAGATAATTGAGCATTTGAGCGCTGATGGATATTTGATATTAAGGAATTATATTTCTTAGATATTGTAGATATTTTGTTTCCATAGACTTTATTTTTTAAATTGTGATGAAATATACATAACATAAAATTTACCATCTTAACTATTTTTAAGTAGGCAATTCAGTAGTATTAAGTACATTAGCATTGTTGTACAACTGATCTCTGGAACTCTTTTCTTTTCATCTTATAAAACTGAAATCCTATATTCATTATACAACTCTTCATTTTCCCCTCCCTCAAGCCTGGGCAACCACTTTCTGTCTCAATGAATTTGAATTTTACTACTCTAAGTACCTCATATAAGTGGAATCATACAGTATTTGTCTTTTTGTGATTAGCTTATTTCACTTAGCATAATGTCCACAAGGTTTATCCATGTTGTAGCATGTGTCAGAATGTCCTTCCTTTTAAAGGTTGAATAATATTCCACTGTGTACACCACATTTTTTTATCCACTCATCTATCAATGGACATTTTGGTTACTTCCATCTTTTGGCTATTGTGACTAATACTGCTATCAACATGCATGTACTGCTATGAATAATGCAGCTATGAACATGGGTGATATCTCTTTGAGTCCCTGTTTTCAATTTTTAGGGGTATATACCCAGAAGTGGAGTTTCTGGATGATATGGTAATTCTGTTAAGGAACTCTCATACTGCTTTCCATAGCTGCTACACCATTTTACAGTCCCATCAACAGTGCACAAGAGTTCCAATTTCTCCACATACTCACCAACACTTGCTATTTTATGTTTGTTTTTTTTAAATTTTTGTTAGGAGCCATCCTTTTAGGTGTGAGGTGGTCTAATTCCATTTATGGAGTGCCTACTGGGTGAAAGATCCTGAACTAGGTTGCATCAGGCTCTGAGAGTATTTTCTTTACAGTCAGCTGACAGATCAACAATTATCTAGCGGCATCAGCTGTCAGGTGCCCTCTGTATCTTCCACATTCTAGAAAGGTAACTACCACAGAGTCTGCAGCACTGACCCTGTTGCAAGATGTAGCACTTGGGCTAGAGTGCAGTGGTGTCATCATAGCTCACTGCAACCTCAAACTTCTGGGCTCAAGTGATCCTCCTGCCTCAGCCTCCCACGTAGCTGGGACTCAATCATCCACCACTACACAAGGCTAATTTTTCTATTTTTTTGTAGAGATGGGGTCTCGCTCTTGTTTAAGCTGGTCTCGAACACCTGGCCTCAAGCAGTCCTCCCACCTCAGTCTCCCAAAGTACTAGGATTACAGGTGTGAGCCACCACACCTGGACTGTTCTTTTTCACAAGGCTTCACATAAAAGAAGTCCCAAGTTGATGAGCAGATTCTATTTAGAATGTATTCCTAATCTCTTACTGGAATGCATATCAGCATAACATAATGATTACATTCCCTAGCTAGGCCAGGAAAGACTATTGAAGCAAAAAAATAAATAAATAACTAGCTATGGTAGATTTTTGTTATAAAGCCTTATTTCAGTCAGCTATGTTCCCGCTTCTAGCTTATGATACCAGAAACACAAGAGCCCTACTCCACATTGCACACTCCTTAACGAAACAGGAGGAGCAGGGGCCCCTTCTCCCTGGCCCTCCTTTTCCCCATCTATCTGCAGCAGCACACATCACGGGGAGGGGCTCAGCCCCAGAACCAGAAGGAAGCTGGAGTCCGCTCAGGATTCAGGAGGCTGGGGGTTGGCGTTCAAGGCAGGACATTTGGGTTTGGTGCAGTCTCCCTCACTGCCCAGGTCTTCTGAACCATGAAACAAAGGCCATTTTTCACCTTCGTGTATTCATTCCCATTACCTTAATCATCCATTCATTTATCAGTCAGCCTGCTACACTGTTACTGAACACATCTTTTCAGTAGCTGGTATGTGTCAGGCACTGTGCTGGGCACAGTGGGGAAAAGGACAACCTAGTCTCTGAACGCATGGCACTTAGGGTCTGTTGTACGTATGGATTGTTCGTAAGTCAGAGGCGCTTAGTCAAAAGCCTGCATGTACGTTTTGCAGTAGTGCCACAGGTTGCTTTACATAAAATCAAACACATACCTCCCCCTTTTCCCCACTCTTGATATTTGCGGCCAAAATCCACAATATGCTCCAGGATGCTTTCTATTTTGATAGTGCTTCTAAATGAGTCTAAGGTAGGTTGCTTACAGGAAAAAAATATTAATATATAGCTTAAAATAAAGTGTTAGAAAAATTGTACATATTAAAGTGTTCATATATGGATGAATATATAGACACATGAATATATATGCATGAACATATATATGCATGAATATATACATATACGTATATCCTTTGAAGCTAGGAATAAGAATCATCTTGATGTCCACATGTACTCCACATAAACCATACGCATACTTTCTTTTTCACTGCCTCCTTTTCCTTTGTAAGATGGAGCTTCTCTTTGGCAGGAATGATGGGCTTTGACAGGGATGTGAACCTGACTTCAGTAGCCGATGAATTCAGAAGAGGATGATGGCGGCGAAATCTCTTGTGAAGCAAGCACTGAGGCGCCCACATCCCCTCTTAGGCTTCCCCGAGCCTCCACTCCCCAGACTATGTGTCCTCTTGGCTTCGCCTTAGATTGCATTTCTGAGAAGGCTGGAGTCTGTTGAATTGCGTACAGGGATGTGGGCAACTGAACAAAAAGTGTTTTATTTATTTCCTGACAGGCTTTTAACAGGCTGTGGTTATAATGGGAGAGAAATGCATTCTGTGCACAACACAAATTGCTTTTCTTCCCGAACATTATGGTGGTACTTCCTGGCCCAGGGTTTCCCTGGTTGTTGAATTTGGTCTTTCTTTTGTTGGTCTATGAACTAAGAAAGAAAAGAACAAGACCTTTATAACCCAAATAATGGAGTAACAATTAAGGCCTTCATAAAGGCAAGCTTATTCCCACATCTTATTCCAGAGTACAAGACATACTTTCTCATTAGGAAACATTTTAAGTATTCATTGGCAGGGTATCAGGCATTAGCCAGAATAAATAAATATGACCTCATTCATATGGAGCTTCACCTCTGAGACTGACATCTTATGCACATATAGTCATGTTCTCAAACGCTGTTAATGATATTCAGTAAGAGCAGACTCCTGAGACTAGGTCTCCCATCTCCACTATCATGCTGCCATGGTGGGATCTCTGTTCTTAGGGCAGGAAGATGTGATTGACACCCACCTTTTCTCGACTGGCCCAGAACAAGAAAGAGTGCTGGGCAATATTTGTGTATGTTGCTCAGGAAGTATTTGAGGCGCTGAGCGTGGCAGAGAGCCAGCTGATGTGAGAAGCCTTATGAGAGTGATGTTTCCCAGGTCATCCTTATCCATACACAACTCACACAATGTAACCCTTTTTGGTAAGAAATATGCTACATTTCTACGTATCTTCTTCTTTTAAGAATTCGTGGGGAGAGCGTAGCCACGTTGGGTAGGTACCTTATTTGTGAGGTCTTCCCCATTGTGTGACCTGTAGAACCTGATTCCACCCAGTCCCACTCTCTGAATAACACCAATAACAGCCCCAGAATTTCTATGTAGGATGGGTTCAGGGGAGCAGTCCGATTAGAAGGGACTCCAAGGACTTGCGTTAAAGCCACATTTGCAGAGTCGACACAATTTTTCATTCAGCTTCCATGCACATTCAAGGAGACTCATGGAGCTGATGGAGGTTGTGGGTGACATGCTTTGGTGAAGTCCTCTTTGGTATTGGGTGGCCTGCAGATACAGTGCTCCAGGCCACGACCCCTCTCTCTCTGACAGAGAGAAAATGCATAGGCAGTGCAAGGGAGTAAGCCAGGGTGCAGCGGGAATGAGCGTCTTTCTCTCTTCTGTTGAATCAGATACCAGGCTCTTCGGTATCCATTTACAAGAACATCAAACCTCCTTAATACTGGCCATGTTTATCAAAAATGTTTGGCTAAATAATCTGCAAAAGTCTTCAATTCTGTCCGACGTCCAGCCCATCATACTACCACCAAGTGCTGGTGCCCTGTTCCTCAACAAGGCCAGTTGAGTTCTCAGGAGCTTGGCTGCGGTTACTCTGTAGCTCTCTCCTAGTGTGCCCACCCTGTGTTACTAAGAGTTCGTGAATTTCTTTCCCCGTGTCCCTCTCCTTTTCCACTCGAACAACCAGCATTCACATGGATTTTGTTCTCTTCCCTCTCTGGTTTAACTCTTCTTTCCTACTTTGCGCCTATTTCTTATTCCACCCCCTTTATCATCTCCACACATTCCACCATTAGTGTCCTTTCTCCTAACACCTGTCTTATTACATCCTCCCGCATGCATCAAAGGTTTACAAAGTGTTGTATAAACTAGCTCAGTTGTTGAAAACGTGTCTGATGTCACAAATAACCAGGTCATTTATTTCTTATAGCTGCATTAGCTATAGCTTAACCAATAGCCTTTACATAGTTATCCATCAAATATTTTCAAAGTAAATGACTACCCCTACCTTTTTCTTTTGCTAACATTTTTTCTGTATCTACAAGAGACGGGCACTTTCTAATTCTTACAACAAACCTATAGGGTGTCGTTATTCCTGATTTATGGGTGAGGAAATGGAAACTCAGAGTTTAACTTTTGCCCAGACTCACATAGCTGACAAAGGGACAGAGGCATGATTTAAACTTCGTTCTCTGTGGCTCCAGCCAAGCTCTACTGTGTGCATTGTGGAGGCCCCTTCATGGATGGAGAGTTCTTTGCTTTTGGAAGCCCCTTAACCATTTCTCAAGCAATTCTTCCTTGGCTGCCAATTTGCATGGAGAACAGGAGTTTAAGAAGTTTCGCATATTCTTTGCCTCCCTGGGAGAGTGCTGAAAATATTGACCCAAAATTTATTCTGAAAAATGTAGGCTTTTCTCCAGAAATGGCTTCTATTACACATTACTGATAACAGGATACAAAACCAAATGACCCAGGGATGCATGACTAGCCTCAAGTTTATAAATAAGTTCAACATGCCAGACCGATGTGAATCAAAATGAGAAAAGCCTTTGGGAACATTTCAAACATTTGGAAAAAAATGTTTGAAATAGTAAAGTAGAAAAATGCACCAGTAATCCATGGGAATACAAATGTTCTCATTCATTTAAAAGATCTGTATTTCATTTTGAGTTTCTTAAGAGAACAATTTCTACCGGGTGTCTTTTTCTTTGAAGCTCATAGTTGGAGAATAATTTTGAAATCCATATGAAGAATCTGATGGGACTTGGGGAATGATCAAATGTGAACTTGTATGAAGTCTAGGTGGCCTTTTCTTTTTAAAATGGTTTTCTTTGGTATGAGAAGAGCATGTTTTATCTGTGCTAGGAGGGCATTCACCCAAAAGTCATCTGCATAATCTGGAATATACGGCTTACCTTCGTATTCCCTATAAAAGTTTCCACTGGGTTTTGAAGGCATCATTTGTGCTTTACTGAACTGATTGAGGGGGAGAGTGTGGATATATTTATTCCCATTTTGTAGATGAGAAAACTGAAACTCAGAAAGGTCATGTGACTTGCAAGACTTGCAGCTAGAAAGCACAGGGAGAATGGAAGCTAGATCTTGGGAGGTATCACAGTGGAGTGGGAAGCTGAAGGACTTTGGAGTTAGATAGTGTGGAGTTGAGGTCTTTACTAACTGGAGATCCTTGATCAGGTATTAAGCTCTCTGTCACTCAGCTTTTTCTTCTACGTGATGATAATGTTGAAGACGATAGACCTAAAAGAACTATTCTTCAGATTAAGCAATGTAGTGATCAAAAGTACTCAGCACAGTTCCTAGCACAAAATAAATGCTCAATAAATGGCAGCCCCTCTCATAACAGTTTTGACTCCCAGCCTTGTCCTTCTTTTTCCACACCACCCTGCTCCTACCAGTCATATAAGAAGCTTCTGAGACTATAGCCTCCCTGGACTGCATCAAATCTAGGGACAAGGACCATCCTCTGCTACTTCTCAACCTTTTTGCTGGTTGTGACCATCCAGGGGAGTACCTTTCTTGCTCCAGGGAATAGTTTCAACATCATAGGAAGAAATATTCATAGCAAGTTCCGAAGTTCCTATCACCAAGCCCCATCACTGTCCCAGCCAAATAACAGATCAGACTGTGGTCCCTTAACAGTATGAGTTAAAGAGATTAAAGTTCACATTCTAGGTTGGTTTCCCAAGAAGATAATTTCATCAGTAAAAATTATGTGCTCAGCCCTGTGCTAAGCATACAGCAAGAATACTTTATTTACGTGACCTTACCAGGGAGGAGGTACCCCCCAGACAGGGGAGAAGTGTAGACAACCAAATCCTATGCCTTTTAGTGCTTATTCCTCAAAGTACTTGTTTTGATTGCAAACTTTTCTAAGATAGATACTAATTTCCTGCACCTTTTAAAACTGATCATGTTTAAACTGAAAGGTTTAATGATGACTGCAGGTCATCATTTAGAACATCCATGATCACACTGTGATGTAATGAAGTGGCTTTCGTGACACCTAAGCACAGTTGAGATAGGTAGGTTGTTGTTCCTCGCTGTGACATGCCATGCCCTCATACATGACTTCTTGTGTCTACTCTTTCTTTTTATAGCTGTCCTCCTCCTTATTCTTACCATCACTTCTTATTGTCAGAACCTGCTTCTGATCGTCCCGTCATTCCCCTGTGATTGTCACAGTGCAATCCACTGTTGTGAATGGAGAAATGGCAGTTTCTAGAATCACAGTTTCTAGAATCGTGCCTAAAATAAGAGTATACGGACTCTTGGCCAGGCACAAGTAGCCTCTCCTCCAAGTAAGTGCATGAACTTCCGATTACCCCAACTTTCAGCTACATTTTAGATGGTCAAGGTTGCTGCCCTCAAGAAAGTTAAAAACCAGTTGAGAAGACTTACATTTCTACAAATGAAACAGGACAAGTATGTTTATAATAAAGTGCTTAGTCCTGATAGTGCATTAGAAGTTCAGATTAGGTGAAGCCGTTAGAAAAGGCTCCACAGAGTAAGAAGAACTTAAGCTAGATCCCAAAGAACTGCTTAGAGTTGTATGTGAACTCATTCATTCATTCATTTTTTAATTTAGTGTCTCTTTGCAAGGATGTGTTGTAGGTACAGAAGATATAATAAATAAGACAATCAAGGTTTCTGCTTTGATGGAACATATATTGTAGTAGGCTAGAAAGATCATAGACAAGTAAATCAAAAAGAAATGAAAACGTTTCAGAGAGTGAAAACTAGTGGGAAAAAGTAAGACAGAAAAATAGAGAATGATAGAGACTGGTTGGGTGAGGGCGTCAGGGGTTACTTTAGAGAAGGTGGCTAGGGAAGCCCACAGCACAGGTGAGATTTTAGCTGAAATTGAATGTCAAGAAGGATCTAGCCATGGGAAGAATGGAGGAACAGAGCTCCAGTAAAGGGAACAGAGAGGCAAAGGTCTTGACGCTGGAGCAAACTTAGCAACTGTAAGGACCAGAGAAAAGGCCTCTGAAACAGGAGCCACGGGGAGGGTGTCACGGGAGAGAGAGGCAGGGCTGGAGCACAAGGAGTTTAGGCTTCACTGTAACAGGAGCCAGAGGAGGGTTTCAAGTGGGAAGTGGTATGGGCCACCTGTTTTTTCAAAGGTCAGCTGGCTGCTGTGAGAAGGAGGTGGGAGTGGAGGTGAGAGGAAAGATAGGCAAAGACATTCCATACCGCCCTCTTCAAACAAAGAAGTATAGGGCGCAAGGTGCATGCATGCTGCGGGCACTGGTGCAGTGGAGAGAGTCTGAGTAGGAGGAAGGAAGTGGCAAAGGACAGAAAGTTGGAGGGAGAGGCACACACGTGGGGAATTTCAGAATGGAATCTACAAAGAATAAACTTCTGTATCTAAGAGAGCCGTTTCTCTGTCCTTCTGCACAAGAGCTTAGGGTTGTTATAAACACCATTAGTTCCAAGGCTTGATTTCCTCGGAAAGTTCACATAAAAGAAACAGCAATGCAGCCAGGTCCCAATTTCAAAATGGTTGGTACTTACAGTCCCTTTGTGTTCCCTTTGTGTATCTGGGGCTTTGGAAGACCGATGATTCCAGCCAGGTGTTCACAGTACACATGAATCTGCTTCTCCCTCAGTAAGAAGAATAGTAGATGACATTTATTGAGTCCATACAGCGTGCAAGGCATAGTCCTAAGTGCTTATGTGTATTACTTATTTAATTTTTACATCCTTCTTTATGCCAGTTTTGCAGATGGGAAGACAGGCACAGATTGGCTGATGAACTTGTTCAAGATGACAGATAATGAGAGGTGGTGCCAGGATTTGAACCCGGCAGTTTGACTTTCATGTCCGTACTATTAACCTTCCTGTGGCTTCATTGACTGATGCTATGTTCCTGCAAGAACCTATAGGGATACAAGTGTGGCTGAAGCGTATGGCAAATTTAAGAGGCACAGACGAGCCAGCCACTCAGTGCCGCAGGAAAGGGTTTGCCCATTCTGCTTGTTTTCTTTGTTGTTAAACAGCTGCTGTAATCCCCTCCAGCCCCAAAGTGGCTTCTTCCCTGATAGACGGATGATAGAAGTTTATGGTTAGGTTTATTCTAAAACAATAAGAAAGTAGAGCAAGCTTTCTGAGCCCTGTGAACAAAGGATTTGGTGGACTCAGGGTTGGTTCATTTTCATCCCATGTGTTTTTGTTGGCCCTGCCGGATATTAGCCAAAAAATACAAATAATCATCTTGGCTGCTTCTACTTGCTTTTCAACAAAGATTTAATAGCCCCATCTGCATGAAAGATCATATTGCAAAAACTTCATTACTTTCAGTATGCATACTGTGAGATAGGGTGATAAATCATTTAACACAAACTTTACTAATCTGAATAAATGTACGGAAGTCATGTTGCAATCGCTTATGTTTTCTCGGTAATTCTCAAAGTTTGGTAAGCTTCACTGGGCTTCCAAGTCATTGGTGAGAATTGTAGGATTTCTCTGGCTCTCTGCTATTGCTGGATCTACGTCTCTGGTAGCTATTCCTGTCACGTGCTGCCCTGGAAAAAGCATTTTTAGGGCTGTGCAATTCCATAGCAACTTCTGCTTCCTTCCAAGAGACTAGATTGTATATGAATAAGTTAGGCCAAAAGCCCTAAGTTACCAAAGTCTAAATGAAAGGAGAATAATGAATTGTGTTTGTTCATCTGTAATTCTCAAAGTTAATTCCTTGATAATTTCAATGAAAGATTTTTGCTTTTTATCAAAGCCCTATGAAATAAAACTGTGCCTTGATTTCAGCAAAGTACTAGAATTTCCGAAGTTCCACCTTTCTCATGAAGGTGTAGATTCAGTTTTGATCATTAGATATTTGGTTTCATGCCATTTATTTTTCCCCTGTTAGAGCCCTCACTGAGGTCTACTTCTGTTTATTTCTCCATGCACACATGTCTCACTTCATCTTTAGATTGTCACAGCACTTAATACCAGGCCTTGTACACATTAGGTGTCTATTACATGTTGTGAAATTGGAACAGCTGTGAGCAGTTTGCCAGGTTGCACTTAAATAACTAGCATTGAAAATAAAGTACCAAAGAGAAGCACAATGTATGCTTTTAAAATACATTTTTCCCCCTGACTTTTAGCTATTCTATAGTAGGCTCTCTGATTTCACGTGGGCTGGATTCGTATGTTTTGCATCTTGAAAACAAACTGAGATACGTATTTTATCTTGCCCTTCATGCTCAGTCTAAAATACCCTCCTAATTACTCACATCCAAAGTTCTGTGATATGCATCAGAATTTTCCTGTGGTGGGGAGGCCAACACGGTTTTCACTGGCACTGAAATGGATATCACTTGCATATTTCCTTGACGTCCTCCTCAGTATTTGTATATGTTCAGGGGTTCTGTTTTGCCAGGTAGAGATCATTTTCTTATTTTTTTATTATGAATTTGTGCCCAGGAAATGTGGAATAGCCTTACAAACTTTATTATATTTAATTAGTCTTTAATGTCTTCTCACTCCCACGCCTTTGCCAAGCCAGAGAAGGGGTCAGGCGTGTCTGGCTTCAGCTGTGAACTCTGCTAGACATTAGCTAAGTGCCCATGAGCAAATTATTTAACGATTTGGAGCTTTGTTTTCCTCATCTGTAAATGCAACGCCTCCTGCCCAATGTTTAGTAAGATGAAAATACGATAACGATGGAAAGCGCTACACGGCAGCGCCTGCCGATGCTAGGCGCTGTGCTCCGAGCGTAAAGCTCCGAGCCCTGTCCCTGCGAAGGCTGCCCCAGTGCCTCCGGCGTCATCACTGTGTCCCTCCTCCTGCACCCAGAATCGCAGTCCCAAACTTCCTACAGGGCAGGAGCGTGGATTTCGTCCTCTTTTGAATCCCCACACACCACCTCGTCTGACAGACACGAAGAACTTGACAAATACTTACTGACTCCGATCTAAGTGTCAAAAGCAACCCTCCCTCCTCCTGAGGATGCAAATTGGCGGCACGTGTGTCAGAGAGGCCGTCGTGGAGCCCCACTCAGTACGTCTAGGCTGCTCTGATTTCCAGGCGGGCCGCACGGTGCCAGGGACAACGGGCATCTATCCCACAGGTTATTATTTATCAGGCGCCCACTCTTCCGCAGCCGTGGGCGAGGAGGAGCAGTGATGAGCAAGACAGACATGATCTCTGCCTCCGGATGAGTTACTGTCTGATAGGGAAGAGGTCCTTAAATAAACATACACATTAGTACATAGTGAAGGAAACAGCAGGTGCCATGCGAAAGAAAGGAGTGGGGGGAGACTAAACTGGTTTGGAAATTCAGGGAAATCTCCTCCGAAAGGCATAATAATAGTTGGAACCACTTGCAGATTACCTTGTATATTCTTGCAGACATCATAAAATTAGATCTCAGAATAATGCAGTAAAATAACCATGGTTATTCCCCCTTTCACAAATGAGAAGACTAAAATTTGGGGAGAGTAATTCTTCCCCAGTCAACCCCTGTGCATTAGCAGAGCCTGGATTGCCACCAAGAGCGTCCACAGTTTTTTGCCCATGGTTTGGTGATCAATTTGTGATACTCCGTGCTAGGGCCCCCTTGCCAGGTCGCTTCCATGCCTAAGTTTTCAGAATGGGTGACCAGCCAGGGAAGAGTGCCAGAATGGGGCAGCAACAAAGGCAGCGAACACAGAATGTCATCCTTTAACCAAAAGCTTATGCTCTTTCCTCATTTGCAAGCTGAATGAGTTAGTGGTGTGATTAAGCTTTAGCTTTTTCGCCTGCTTAGACCGTCAGTGACTGGTGACTGACTCCCAGTCCTTGACACCCTCCTGGTTTACACTTACTTCTGTAAAGTTAAGAAAGCATCACTGTGTTTTCTCAGCCAAACTAGTTATGAGATTTCTGTTATGGCAGTGTTTGGACCCCCTAATTCTGTCCCTGGAGTTTCCTAATGAGATTTTATTTTTAAAAAAATTATCAGGGAGAATATTCTCTGCTCATTTGAGGTGAAGCCACGTCATCCCTTCCAGCCTTATCTGGCATGCGAGCATCCTTCCTTCTGCCTGGAGGAGGGTGCAGCATGCGTGACCTTCCATGAGAATGAAAACTCTGCTTAGGTCAGGATCTGGCACCCGGCAGACACAGTGCCTGGGTACTGCCTGGAGCTCAGACACACAGGAGAGGTGGGCTGCCTTGGGCTGCTTCTGCTCTCCCACCTCATCTTTCCAGCTCTCTGATGAACAAACATCTCCACTTGCTGAAGATGATAATATTAATAGCAATAATAAAAGCACTTTCATTTTCTGAGTGCCGTCTCAGTCTGCTGCTAACTGCTTTATGTACATGGCTTCATTTAAGCCTCACCGCTATTTCCTGAGGTCACTATTATTAAATCACATCTTAGAGTTCAAGAAACTGAGACTCAAATTGATCAGCTAAATTGCTCACGGCACAGTTGGGTAAATGGTGGAAATGGCACTCAAAGCTGGCTCTGCTGGAATCCCAAGTCTGTTTCTAACCAGTTTGTGTGGGATTTGGAGCAGATGGGGGTGGAAAGTATTCATCCCTCGCTTCCATTGCCCACTTCATTTGGCCCATTGTGGCTACCCCTGCCTAAGACAGTAAAGGTGGTAGGGAACAAAGGCTCACTGCAGTTACCCTAACACTTCGCTAGATCACAGAGGAGCCTTAGCAACTTCCCACGGCTTCATCCTCTCTGTTGCACACCACCTGGTCATTATAATAGCAGCGAAGAGATGTAAATAACCATCACAGACCACTGATGCCCTTACTTTTCACCTACGTAGTCTATCCTAATGTTTGTAATCTTGGATGCAAGATTTCGGTCAGGAGCCCAGTTAGTATTTTTGGTAAATTTGGATTTTCTGTGACACTTGGAAATTTCTGTTGTTGATGCTTGCTGGTAATTTATCTCATGACGTAATTTCCCTTGCACTCTCTCACCTCTTCGTGCACCATCCTGCTAAGTAAGGGAATGTGACTGCTGACAGTAGAGACTAAGGAAGAGAGGGCAAATGACTTGCCCAAAGTCTTGCAGCCAGCTGACCTCATCTGCAATTTATTTGAGTCAAGAAACACGACAGCAATTACATTGATTTTTTTAAAGATTACCTTTCAGGGAAATTTTAATATAGCATTTGGTTAATAAAATATTTTCTCTCCGTATAGGATTTTATCTACTTTTCCCCACTGTTTTAAACTAGCTTTAAAGCAAATATTTAGTATTATAATTTCTTGTATATATGAAGGGATAATTATTATTTTCCTGTTCACTCTTAAAAAATTAACCAAGTAGAATGATATTTTAAACACATATTTAACAGAAAGATAAACAATTCAAATGTTGAGCATCCTCTTGAATTACCATATAATTAAAATTGCCCCATATTTCATGTACCATATAATATAATCTTTTCTTTCCACACGAGTCACAGTATTTAGTCATAAAATCATTACCAATTTCTCATTTACCTTTAACATGGAAAAGGCAACAATTTACTTTTCTTGCTGATGTATTTTTGAGGCCAGTTCTCTATATATCTTTAATATTACTGGTTTCCCCTTTCCACCGCCCTGTCCAATTTCCTTTGTCCTGATAAGACTTTGGACTAACGTCTATCGTATCTACCTAAATTGCCTTAGATTTGTGGTCAAGTAAATAAAGTACCTGCCATTTTTTGAACACTTTTTTTCTTTTTACCTTAAAATGAAATATTGCAAAACCGTGACATCTAACACGGTGGTTGAGGTTTTAAGTGTATTCAGGAAATTAAAAGCTGGGATCCCTGAAGGAACCATAAGATAATGGTACATGGATGATAAGTATAACAAATTCCCCATCTGTCTGAAAGAGCTGAGTCATCACCACCTTTTGGCTGTGAGCAAATACCAATTCCCTGACCTTACAATCTTCAAACGTTAAGTTAATGCATTTTATTTCCATTTCCAGTGAGTTGTTGGAGGCAATATTACACACATGGGTTCTGATGGGTTTATATTACCAGGATATTGATACTTGCCAACACTCAGTTAATTTACTTTTCATTTTCAACTCCTTGTGGAATGATATACTGTTAGTTGTTACTTTTCAATCTTGTGTTCATGCTTCCATATTGTAATTACTCAGCTTTTAACAGAAAACTAAATGGAAAAACCCTGCTTGGGTGTGAAATATGTGAATTTGCAGGTTACATATTTTCTGCTTGTTTCTTCTTCTTGCATCGTATCTCAGAATTTCTCCAGCCAATCTCCTCTCTCTGACAGTACAATGAAACAGGATATGGCTTTTAGAATGGGTTAGCTGATTGCATAGTAGTACTCCTGGGTAATTATGCCTATGAGAATCAGAATTGATAAGAACCTAATAGAACCTGAAAATACAGTCCTGAGTTCAGCAATAAAAACAACTCCTCATATCCAACACAGCAATATTTTACTGCAGCAGTCAATGCCTGGGAGCAGGATCTTGGTCAGGGAGGGTGGAAATAACTTCAGAGTCAAACCACCAGGAAATACTGAGAACCCTCCCTTTGCAGGAAAATGCTGGAAAGACTTAGGAAACAAACTGTTGCCATGGCCTCAGCTTCTAGGGCCTGCTGTATTATGGCACAGAGCAAGAAAGGGAGAGCCTCCAGACAAATGGGAATACTCCCTAATTGTGTATCTCTGTGGCCCTATGAATGCAGCTGTTTTGTTTTATGTACATTTCGAGTATTATATCCTTGAGCACTTACTAAGCAAAGAGATTCTTTATTTCTTACTAGGTATAACTACCTATGGACTGTTCAGTTCTCAGAACTGTAACGAACTATATACCTTTTGCTCCATTGTGTCTCTGTGCCACCTCCATAGCAGAGGTAAATCTTTAAGTAATTCCTTGATAACAGCAAAGTGCTTACAGAGGCTCAAAAGCGGGTGGGAGAGTTTCTGTTACTAATTAGTGCAGAAGTAGGTTAAAACTCGTTTGGAATTTGTAGGTAGCAGCATAGACTTCCTTTGTGTGTGTGACAGTGTGTATGTTTGGTGTGATACACGTGAGTTTGCATGAGAACCTGTGTTTTAAATGTGTACTGTACAAATCCCTGGTGGAATCTGAATTTGGATTTGCTTTATGAATTCATGAAAAACAAGTATACCAAAAATACATTATAGTTCAGGTACTATTCTGAATTGTCAGCCAAAACAATATATTTTGATATCAAAGCTCGTTTTACCAATAAAACAAAAGCTAAAGATCAAATGTGAAAGTAAAAACTAACAACTATGAAGGCTGCAAATGAAAGACTATTCATCTTGTGAAAAGGAGGATAAAAGGGAAGGATGTATGTGCATGTCTACAATTTAAGCACATCATTTCTAATTGATACTGTTTCAATTGCACTCTTCAAATGGGCCTGGGAGCTATCTCCTTTATTATCATTTTTGTGGGGGTCAGACATTGGATAATTGACATCAAACTACTTGAAATCAGCAGAGTAAAGCTGTCTTTCCTTGTTAGTAAGTAAAATAAAGATTTATTTATTAAATTTGAAACTTTGTCAATAATTCTAGAAATAAATTCCCATTGAGGCTTCTCAGTTTTCTACATTAATAGTGCCGAAGTGTTTTTAAGCATATTCCTTTTGAATATGCTTTTTTCTTCATTTAATACAAACTCGAGTAAGTCTCTATTAAGTGAAAATATGAAGTAATTTAATTTTGATTGAGCTGACATTAACCATTGCAGTAGCATAAAGGATTTCCTAACTAAATTATAATAAATGATTGAACTAAATTACTAAAAACCATATGAGAAGGGCTATTTCAATGACCCTTGTAGAAAATACATCATGGAACATCTAGTCCATGTACATTTTTTTGTCAGATGCAAACTTTTCTTAAGGACATTATCTTTTAAATATTTTTTAGATACTACTGGGGCTCTGTAGAATCATTCTAATGAGTTCTATCTAGGCCTTAAAACAAGTTTGTGTTATCTCTTAAAACACTTTGATAACATTTATTTATGCTATAATATATATCTTGAAAGTATTAATATTAAGCTGCACTTTTCTAAAAACATACTAAAGTTAAATCATTTGTATAGTACTGAACAGTATTTAGGCCCAAGTTCTATTTTTTAGACTTTTTAGTGTCTTTTTTTCATTTTTTCCTTGTAAGTTACAGATTTTTCTCTTTTTACCCTTGAAATCTCAGTTTCAGCATCTCGTCCTCAGGGGAGCTTTCACTGGCATCTCAGATCAGCTGGGATTCCTTCTTACATGATCTCAAAGCACCCTTACATCTCTTTGTAGCACTTAAAATTTAAAGTATGTGATTAAGATGTCTCCTTAGTGCTTTCCTCCCCTCACTCCTACAAGCTGCACTGAGCGAAGACCGTGCTTATCCTGCTCACTCGCAGGACCTAGCACATAGTAGGCCTTTGATGTTTGTGGAGGGAATGATTGTGCGTGTCCCAGATGGTGACAGGCTGCAGTCCTCTGCCTCCTTCTCATGAGATGCTCTTGTCTGAGCACATTTCATTTAGTGTTTAAAGGAGAATACTTTGAAATCCAGGATTAAGAATAACTTAAACCAAGTTTCTTTCTTTGACCATGAATCTTTCATGTGTCCTATTCTGCTGCCATTTATTTATTTATTTATTTGCCATTGATCTTCAAAAACATTTTTTCCTAATTCAGGGAAAAATTAGTGAACAGCCAGACAAGAAGTTGATGGAGAGACTGTCTTCTTTCTGTTTCTCGATATATTCCAGTGGTGTAGGAACAATTGAGGAAGGGAGGAGTTTAAATCGCAGTGGTCTCAACAGAGGTCATTCAGAAATATTGTGAGGAGGCCAAAAAGGCCAAGCATCTGTGCCGCTCATAAGAAAGAACAACGATGAAGTTAGTTAATACCGTGCTCTCACTGTGTAACGTTAACAAGTCGCTTAATCTTTTTGCGCCTCACTTTCTTCTCTTCAAAATGAGGGAAACAGTAGGACCTACCAAATAATGTTGTTAAAAGATTAAAAGTGATAATAAGATAATACATGAAAAGTGTTTAACTAACACAGTGCTAGGCACATTGGGGACACTCAGTAAATAATAACTTTTATTGTTCCTATATTTAGAGTTAACCCAGAGCAATAGCATCTCCACATTTTTCTTTCATTTTTTTACTTGTTATAGTGTTCTTCCATACAAAGCCATTTCAATTTTATACTAAACGCTTTTGTTTCTCTTTGTCCCATCGTAGCCATAGAAATGGCAATTGGTTACTTATCTCACCAACCAACTCCCACAAAAAGTGCCCACTTTGGGCACCGACTCAGGGCCCACACCTAACAATGACAATGATAAGAAACCGTGTTATCAGTTTCACTGGTGGATTTTTTTCTCAATTAGAAGAATAAGGAAAAGGTGGAGAATATAGCAGGGCTTTGAGTACTGTTTCATTGGGGAACATAGTATAGGTAGACAGAGCAGAGTAAGAAAAATTCAAAGAAATGAGAGCTGGGACTTCTTTATCTGAATAAAGCCAGGATTTAGATGCAATTCCATCAGAAGCCTTTTTAAAAAGAAATGTGAGGAATTGAACTGATAAAGATTGATTGAATAGAAAATAACACAGACTGTGCCAGAGATATGTGATGGTGTCCTGCCCAGTTTCTCATATTTAACATATGAGAGGCTGCTCAGAGCCAAACCCTTTGCTAACTTAAATTCTAGTCTGGGGACAACTTATGCTGCGCTGGAACACACAAACAAGAGATGTTTAAAGGAAGTGCTGTGTGACGTTGGCAGGTGGGAGAGGTGGCACTGGCCGGAGAAATCAGGAGACGCTTCCTGAAAGACAGTGGCACTGAAGATGGACTTTGAAGGAGGGATGCAGTTTTGACAGGGGAAGATAGAGCCCTGAAAAGGCCCTGCAGGCAGAAGAAATGGGATGAGCAAAGGCACAGGGTGGAGAGATATGTGGGAAACGGTGATCTCTCCATTAAGTATGCACATGTACTACGCATGAGTCTGGAGGGAAAGACTGAGCAATAACATCTTAAAAAGTAGGGCGGAGTCATATAGGGTAAACCTTACTCACCACACTGAAAGTATCTAAGTTCAGAGTCATTAAAGTTCTTTAAAACCTTCTTGGATTCTAAGGCAGGAGTTTCCTGCAGATCATGTTGAAGTACTGAGCACGACCCTTGTGTGGAACCTTTCTAATCTGTCCATCTTGATGTGTTTTTAGCATTATGCCTCTTGGCCTCCTTTGGTCAGGAAGACTTTGGAACTTACCAGACAAATCTATTCGCAGTTGTGACTTCCAGCCTCTTCATTTTCCTCTTTTGTAGAATTAGAATTCATTCTAGCTATTCTATTTAAGATTTGAGAAAACCAGAGAGTTCATTTTAAAACACCTTTGTTGAGGGTGAGACTATTGACTTCAAAAGTTATTAAATACTAAAAAATGAACTGAGTTTTAAAATAACACAGCTTCTAAACCAACATTGAATTAATTATAAAAGTAATGAGAAGGAAAAAATGGTTCTTAACTCCGCTTTTAATCACTATTTTTCAGTATTTGTTTAAAATCATGTGAACTCACCTGTATTCATATTAAATTACCCACCAATTCTCCTCTCTCCTTCCTCCTTTGGGATTACTCTCCAGACCCCACCTGCCAGTGTCTGTTTGGAAATTGGTCCAGGAAAATGGGGCAGCTGATTTCCTGAGAGCTCTCCTCATCAAAGCATCAGACAGTTGTACTGGGAAGCTGATAATTGATATTCTGGACAAAAAATAAGTGATGGAATATGTGCTTTGATTCCTTGTTTTTTAAAATGTTCAAGTCAATGCTTTCTGATATATTCACAGAGTTGTGTACCTATCACCACAATCAATTTTAAAATGTATTATCATCCCAAAAGGAAACCTTGTGCCCATGAGCAATTACTCACTCCCCATTTTCCTCCAATCCCCCAGACCTGGGCAACTCTATATCAACTTTCTATCTCTGGTCTGAGCATTTCATATAAATGGAAGCATGCAATATATAATCTTTTATGACCAGCTTCTTTTACTTAGCATAATGTTTTCAAGGGTCATCTATGTTGCAGTATACTGTATCAGTACTTCATTCCTTTTTTATTGCAAAATAATATTCCATGGTATGGATATATTTTATTCACTCATCAGTTGATGGGCATTTGGGTTGTTTCCACATTTTAATTTTTGTGAATAATACTGCTGTGAACATCATGGACAAGTTTTTGTGTGAATATATATTTTCACTTCTCTTAGGAGTATACCGAGGACTGCAATTGCTAGGTCATATGGTTACTCTATATGAACATTTTGAGTAACTGCCAGAGTGTTTTCTAAAGGTGCTGTATCAGTGTATTTTGAAAATGCAAAATACATTTGCATTTTCACCAGCAGTGTATGAGGGTTCCAATTTCCCCACATCTTCCCCAACACTTGTCATTATCTTTTTATTTTGATTCTAGACATCCTACTGAGTTCAAAGTGATATCTTGTGATTTTGATTTGAATTTCTCTCATGGCTAATGGTGTTGTGTGTCTGCTGATGTGATTATTGACCATATATGTTTCTTTCATGGAGAAATGTCCACTCATATTCTTTGCCCATTTTTATTTGGGTTCTTTATCATTTTATTATTGAGTTATAAGTGCTTATTTGGTATTCTGGATACAAGTTCTTTATCAGATACATGATTTGAAAATGTTTTCTCCTGACCTTTGGATTGTCTTTTCACTTTCTTGATGATGTTCATTGAAGAATAAAAGTTTTAAAATTTTGAAGAAATCCAATTTATCTCTCATATGTGCTTTTTATGTCACATCTGAGAAATCTTTGCCTAACTCAAGGTCACAAAGATGTAATCTTATATTTTCTTCTGAGAGTTACATAGTGTTAGCTCTTACATTAAGGTCTGTGATTATTTTTGTGTGTTTTTGTTTGTTTTTAATTTCTAATTATGGGTACATAATAGTTTATAAGGTACATGTGATGTTTTGATACAGGCATACAATGTGTATTAATCAAATCTATCACCTCAAGCATTTATCATTTCTTTATGTTAGGAACATTCTAGTTCCATTCTTTTAGTTATTTTAAAGTATATCCTGACTCATTATTGATTATAGTTAATTTGATGTGCTATCAAATATTGGTCATTCTACCTAACTATCTAACTATACTTTTGCACCCATTAACCATGTCCACTTTATACTCCTCTCCCCACTACCCTTCCCAGCCTCTGGTAACCGTCATTCTAATCTCTGTCTCCATGAGATCAATTGTTTTAATTTTTAGCTCCCACATATGAGAGAGAACAGGTCAGATTTGTTTTTCTGTGCTTGGCTTATTTCACTTAACATAATGTTCTCCAGTTTCATCCATTCTGTGGCAAATGGCAGGATTTCATTCTTTTTATGGCTGTATAATAGTCTATAAATGTACCATAATTTCTTTATCTGTTCATATTGATGTACACTTAGGTTGATTCCAAATCTTGGCTATTTGTGAACAGTGCTGCAGTAAACACGGGAGTGCAGATATCTTTTTGATATACTAATTTCCTTTCTTTTGGAGATATACCTAGCAGTGCAATTTCTAGGTCATATGGTAGTTCTGTTAATATTGCTAATGTTTTGCAGAAGCTCCATACTGTTCTCCATAGTGGTTGCACTAATTTACATTCCTGTCAGCAGTGTACGGCAGTTTCCCTTTCTCCCCATCCTCACCAGCTTTTGTTATTTTTATAAAAGCCATTTAAACTGGGGTGAGATGATATCTATTGTAGTTTTGAGATTTACATTTCTCTGATGACTAATAATGTTGCTTATTTTTACATATACCTGTTGGCCATTTGTACGTCTTCTTTGCCCATTTTTAAATCAAGTTATTTTATTTTTTCCTATTGAGTTGTTAGAGCTCCTTATATGCACTAGTTATTAATCCCTTCTCAGGTGGATAATTTGTAAATAATTTCTACCATTCTGTGGGCTGTTTTTTCCCTTTGTTGATTGTTTTCCTTTGCTGTGCAGAAGCTTTTTAGCTTGATGTGATCCCATTTGTCCAATTTTGCTTTCATTGCATGTGCTTTGGGGGTATTACTCAAAAAGTCCTTGCCCAGACCAATGTCCTTAAGCATTTCCTTAATGTTTTCTTTTAGGAGATTCATAGTTTTAGGTCTTACATTTAAGTTTTTCATCCATTTTGATTTGATTTTTGCATATGGTGAGAGATAAGGATCTAGTTTTATTCTGCATGTGGATATCCAGTTTTCCCAGCATCATTTATTGAAGAGACCATCCTTTCCCCAATGTATGTTCTTGGCACCTTTGTCAAAGATAAGTTCACCACAAATGTGTGGGTTTGTTTCTGGGTTCTCTATTCTGTTCCATTGGTCTATGTGTCTGTTTTTATGCCAGGATCGTGCCATTTTGGTTACTATGGCTCTGTAGTATAATTTGAAGTCAAGTAATGTGATTCCTCTAGTTTTATTCTTTTCATTTAGGACACCTTTGGCTATTCTTGGTCTTTTGTGGTTCCATATAAATTTTAGGATTATTTTTTCTGTTTCTGTGAAGAATGCCATTGTTATTTTGATGGGGATTGCATTGAATCTGTTGATTGCTTTGGGTAGTGTGGACATTTGAGCAATATTGATTCTTGCAATCCAGGAACATGGAGTATCTTCCCATTTTGTTGTGTACTCTTCAATATCTTTATACAATGTTTTATAGTTTTCATTGTAGGTATCTTTCATTTCTTTGGCTAAGTTTACTCCCAGGTATTTTATTTTGTTTGTAGCTATCGTAAATGGGATTACTCACTTGGTTTCTTTTTCTGATCGTTTGTTGTTGGCATATTGAAATGCTATTGGTTTTTGTATGTTGATTCTGTATCCTGAAACTTTACTGAATTTATCAGTTCTAATTATTTTTTTGTAGAGTCTTTAGGTTTCTCTAGATAGAAGGTCACTATCATCTGCAAACAAGGATAGTTTGACTTCTTCCTTTCCATGATTCATTTTGAGTCAGGTGTTTTGTTTTATTTTGTTTTGTTTTGTATGCTGTAAGTAGAGATCCAACTTCATTTATTTTTGTGGATAACTGGTTGTCCCAGCACTATTTATTATATAGATTATTCTATTCCCGTTGAATTGTCTTGACACTTTTGTTGAAATTAGTTGATCATAAATGTAAAAGGTCATTTCTATACTCTCAATTCTCTTTCACTGAACTATATGCCTATCCTAATGCTAGTACCAAAATGTTCTGAATACTGTAGCTTACTATAGTAAGTTTTGAATTCAGAATGAGTGACTCATCAAATTTTGTTCTTCTTTTTCAAGATTGTTTTGACTACTTTTTTTATTTGTAAAGATTTAGGTGATATAAGTGCCATTTTGTTACAGGGGCATATTGTGTACTGGTAAAGTCTGGGCTTTTAGTGTAGCCATCACTTGAATAGTATACATTGTATCTGTTAAACAATTTCTCCTCTCTTGGCCCCCTCCTACTCTCCCATCCTTCTCCAGTGCCTATTATTCCATACTTTATGTCCACATGTCCACATTATTTAATTCCCACCTATATGTGAGAACAAGTAATATTTGACTTTCTGTTTCCGAGTTATTTCTTGAGATAATGGCCTCCAGTTCCATTTATGTTGCTGCAAAAGACATAATTTCTTTTTTTTTTTTTATGGCTGAGTTGTATTCACACACACACCCCCACCCCCCAAACCCCACGTTTTCTTTATCTAGTCATCTATTGATGGATATTTAGGTTGATTTCACATCAATCATAGTTATATTTTTAGTTCTTTGAGATATCTCCAAAGAGATTTGTTTTCCATAAAGGTTGTACTAATTTATATTCCCACCAACTGTACATAAACATTCCCTTTTCTCCACATCTTCACTAACATCTGTTATTTTTTGGCTTATTAACAATAGCCATTCAGACTGGTGTAAGATGATATCTAAATGTGGTTTTAATTTGCATTTCTCTGATTGATGATGTCAAGCATTTTTTCACATCCTTGTTGGCCACTTGTACGTCTTTTTTGAAAAATGTCTCTTCATGTCCTTTGCCCACTTTTTAATTGGGCTATTTGGTTTTTGTTGTTGAGTTGTTTGAATCCCTTGTAGATTCTGGATATTAGTCCCATCAGATGCATAGCTTGCAAATATTTTCTCTCATTCTGCAGGTTATCTGTTCACTCTGTTGATGATATTTTTATTTGTTTTGGCTACTTTGTCCCTTGCGTTTCCATGTGAATTTTAGGATCAGCTTATTACTTTCTTTTAACAACTAGGTAAGGTAAGATTTTGGCAGGTATTGTGCTCAGTCTTTAGGTCAATTTAGGGAATATTGCTATCTTAACAATATTTAGTCTTCTGATCTGTGAAAATGGGATGTTTTTTCCATTAATTTGTCTTCTTAAATTGCTTTCAACAATGTTTTATAGGTTTCAGGATACAATCTATGAACTTATTTGCTTAATGCTTAAAGATTTCATTATTTTTGGTACTATTGTATATGGAATTGCTTTCAGATTGCTCATTGCTAGTGCATATAAATACAAATGATTTTTTTATTCTAATCTTGTACCCTGCAATCTTGCTGAACCCATTTATTAGCTCCAGTGTTTCTTTTTTAGATTCCTTAGAGTTTTCTATATAAGATCATGTCATCTATAAATAGAGATAGTTTTACTTCTTCTTTTTCAACCTGAATGCCTTTTATTTCTTTTTCATGTTCAATTGTCCTAGTTAGAACTTCCAATACAAATTTGAGTAAAAGTGGCAAGGGCATACATCCTTGTCTTGTTCCTGGTCTTAGGAAGAAAGAATTCATTCATCCTTTCACCTCTAAGTATCTATGTTAGTGGGTTTTTCATAGATGCCCTTTTTCAAGTTGAGGATATCCTTTTCTATTTCCTAATTTGTTTAGTGTTTTAACCATGAAAGGGGTGTTAGATTTTATCAAGCCTTTTCTGAGTCTATCAGGATGGTCTTATATTTTTTGTCCTTTATTCTATTGAAATTGGGTATTATATTATTGATTTTCAAATGTTAAACCAACTTTGTATTCCTGGGAGAAATCCAAGTTGGCCATGTTGTATAACTCTTTTTATGATTTACTAGAATCAGTTTGCTGGTATTTTGTTGGTAACTTTTGCATATGTATTCATAAGAGATACTGATCTCTAGTTTTTCTTTCTTATGATGATTTTGGTATCAGGATAATACTGCCTTTATAGAATAAGTTGGGAAGTATTTCTTTCTCTCCTGTATTTTGGAAGAGTTTATAAAGAATTGGTATTAATTCATTTTTAAATGTTTAGTACAATTCCCCAGTGAAGCTATGTGGGATTGGACTCTTATTTGTGAGAAAAATTTTTGGTTTTGTTTTTAATTATTAATTTATTCTCTGTACTTGTAGTGTATCTGTTCATATGTTCTATTACTTTTTGAATTCATTTTGGTCATTTCCTCCTAGGAATTTTTCTAAGTTTTTCAGTTTGTTGGAATATAGTTATTCATTTCCCTATTATACTTTTTATCTTTATAGGGTTAATACTCCCTTTAATTTCTGATTTTGGTAATCTGAGTCTCTCCTCTCTTCTTGGTCACTCCAGATAAAGGTTTGTCAATTTCGTTGATCTTTTCTAAGAAATGACTTTTAGTTTTATTGATTTCTCTCTCTTTACTATTTCATTAATTTACACCATTATCTGCATTATTTTCTTCCTTCTGTTTGCTTTAGGTTTCATTTACTCTTCTTTTTCCAATTTCTTAAGGAGGAAGTTTAGGTTATTGACTTGAATTTTTTTCTTTTTTAAGATAGTCATTTATAAACTTTCCTATAAGCACTGCTTTATCTGCATGCTATGAGTTTTGGTATGTTGTGATTTTATTTCAAAGTATTTCTAATTTCTCTCATGATTTCTGTTATATCTACGTTGACCCTTTGGTTATTTCAGAGTATGTTGTTTAATTTTCACACATGTGAGAATTTCCAAAATTTCCTTCTGCTGTTGATTTTTTATTTCATTTCATTGTAGTAAGAGAACAAACTTCGCGTAATTTCAGTCTTTTAAAATTTATTGAGGATTGTCTTATGGCCTAGTGTTATGGTCTATCATGAAGAATATTCCATGTGCACTTGAGAAAAAGACATATTCTTTTGACACTGGGTGAAGTATTATAATACATAAATGTCTCTTTGGTCTAGTTGGTTTATAGTGTTGTTCAAGTGTTCTTTTATTGTTGACTTTTTGCATAGTTGTTCTATGGAGTTATCCTAAGTAACTTCCTGGAGCAAAAAAATCTTAGCTTTTTTTTTTTTTTAAGCCAAATTTCATTTAAACCATCTCCAAAGCTATTTAGAGAGACTTAGTTGTTTTCTTTTATTCAGTACACTCTCATTCAGCCTTATTCTCCTATTATTTTTGAAAATATTTTCTGTAATTTATATATTTTTTTTTTTTTTTTTGAGACAGAGTCTCACTTTCTTGCCTGGGGCGAGTGCCGTGGCGTCAGCCTAGCTCACAGCAACCTCAAACTCCTGGGCTCAAGCGATCCTACTGCCTCAGCCTCCCGAGTAGCTGGGACTACAG
>CAUYSK010055713.1:0-34847 GCA_963575035.1 Avahi laniger | reverse complement strand
GATTGGGTTCAGGAGAGAGAGCCAGCAGCCCAGGCTGGTTCAGTGTCATGTCACAAGTGTGTGGTTCTTTATAATAATCGCCAGTTCTCAAGCGGTGTCACTGTATTTGAAAAGGACAGTGTATGACATGGCTGCTTTCCAAATTTCAGGAACTTTGATAATTCATGCATGTTACTATATAATCGACTTGGCCATACCAATCATTATCTCTGGGGACTGCTGACATGAACAGAATGCTGTATTGCAGTTCAGTGTTCCTGTAGTATATGGATTTGTCTCAAATTTTCTTTTCCTGATCGGCCCAGAAGGACCAATGCTCTACTCGCAAGGGCATAATTCATGCACTTGAGTGATGATTTTCTGGTTCTAGCTCTAGTAATCCTTACCAGTCTTGATGATTTACTATGACAGGAAAGTCACATCTTACAATTTATGTTATTTTAATAAAAAATTTAAATTGAATTTTACTTTCATTGATTTCTGCAAAGTCAAGCAATTCATTTGAGCATTATAAATCCCGCACCTAAACCATATCTGTCAAGCAATGATGATGAAGGTTATGCTTTTTCTGTTCTTTTCATTTTCATGCAACTTTCTACTTTTCTAAATCTTCTTGGGGGAGACTTGTTCCACAAGGCTGATGGTAAGCCTTATAGAGCTCATGTAATATCTGTCTTCTGAAAGGAAAAAAAATTGGGTTTAAGCTGAAGGTTAAATGATGTTAGGTTAAAAAAAAACTCCTCTTAAGATTCTGAATGATAGTTAATTTAATTGATAAAAGAAGTAGTGTTAAGTGCTAAAACTTACATGCTGAAATAGTGTGTAATGTCTTTCTTTGGAGGTCCTTAAATACAGTATATATTTTTATCTTTCTCAAGGTGACTGGCTTAGGGGTATTTTTAAAGAGGGAAGGGTTGAGATGATATCTTTTCCAACTTTATTTGAGCCCTTCGATTGAAACTGCTCTTCAGTTTTAGCTGAAAAATGCACCTTTTCAAAAAGTGCTTTTGTGCAGCTGATATTTTTCGAGGAAATGTAGGTAAAGACAGACATATAGCCTTGAAGGAATTATATGTAACCTGAAATTTTATGTTAACTATTTCTTTTTTCTTATCTCTCCCAGTCATTTATGTCTCCTCCTGTTGCTCTTCATTTTTGTTCTAACAAATCCCGAACATATTTACTCCTCTCTAATTCTGCTATAGACTTTATGTCTTTCTTAAGATTTGCCTTATATGTAAACTCATTTTTTTCTTTTTCTAACCTCTCCTCCTCTCCCTTTCAAATAAACATGTTGTAATAGCCTAGACTAGAAAATAAATATTTCTCAGAGTGGCTTAACTTTTCCCTCGCCTTATCAATTATTGTAATATGCTTGACTTCCCTCTGCCCCCTAGTGCATTTCCCTCTGGGGAAAAGTGAATTATTTTCCTGTTAAACTTGAGAAGAGGAAGTGAGCATGGAAGGGCCCAGACCTGTCCCCTTCCGTTCTCTTATGGGATCTATTTGACCTAGTTGCATGCAAGTGAGCAAGCATTTTGTTCTGCTCTTCCATGCTACAAAATTTACAGGGACCACTTGCCTCCATCTGTGTCTGGGGGAAGCCTTGATTGTTCCAGCCCTTCCTGTGACTGGGTGAGGAAGGATTTCTAATTTTTAGATTCTGTCCATTTACTGAAATTACTGAGTGCTTGATTTAAATCTGCCATCTTATTCTGTGCCTTCTATTTTTCTTATCCATATTTTGCTTCTTTTTCATTCCTTTATTTCATGCTTTTGAATTTAATCATGTTTCTGTTGTGTAAAAAGCTACAGTTTTGAAATTATATTTTAAAAAATTCTTTTAATGCTTATCCTCAAAATTAAAAGATACAGTTATAATTATCAAAAATGTTCAATAATTATTTATAAAATTTGAATGTTAAACAAGATTTTTACTCTTCTCCCAGATAATGTAAGGAACCTTAGAATAGTTTAACTCCACTTATTAGCCTCCTAACTTATATGTTACTGTTGCCTGGTAATTTTGTTCTAAATATTTCAAATGCCATAAGACATTATTTTTATTTTATATAGCAAATATTCTTTCATATTTACTCATTTGTTTACCATCATATTGCCCTTTAATTTTTGCTGCATTTTTGAGCTTCCATCAAAGATCGTTTTTCTTTTGCATGAAGTATATTATTTATAATTTCCTTTAGCATAGGTCTTCCGGAGATAACTTAGTTTTTATTTTTTAAAATCCAAAAATATATTTTCTCTTCATTTTTGAAAGATATATAAAAATGGGTATGGATTTCTAGATCAGTATTCACTCACCCCCACCAATATATTGACATTATTCCACTGTTTCCTGGCTTCCATTGTTAGTGTTGTGAAGTCAGCTGTATTTCTAACTTTGATCTTTTGAAGGTCTTTTTACTCTAGCTGCTTTTAAGATTTCCTATTAGTCTTTGTTTTCTGCCATTTGATTTGATGTGTCTAGGTGTGGATTTTTTTTTATGTGTCTTGGGATTTATTTGACTTTTTGAATCTGTAGATTAATGTCTTTCATCAGTTTTAAAATATTCTCAGCTTCTGTCTTTCTTTAGATATTGCCTCTGACACATTCTATCCTCTTTTTTTTTTTTTTTAAGACAGAGTCTCACTCTGTCACCTGGGCTAGAGTGCAGTTGTGTCATAGCTCACTGCAACCTCAAACTCTTGGGCTCCAGCAACCCTCTTGTTTCAGCTTCCCAAGTAGCTGGGACTGTAGGCATGTACCACCATCCCTGGCTAATTTTTCTATTTTTTTTGTAGAGATGGGGGTCTCACTCTTATTCAGGCTGGTCTCAAAATCCTGGCCTCAAGCAATCCTCCTACCTAAGCCTCCCAAAATGCTAGGATTACAGGCATGAGCCATTGCATCCAGTCTCTCTCCTCTTCTGGGACTCAAGTGAAATATTTGTTATAGTTCTCAACATAGCCTCTAAGCATCTTTCTTTTCTAAGTTTTCTGTGCTATATTCTAGTTTCTTTTAATGTGTCTTTAAATTCACTATTTTTCTCTTTATCTCTAATATATTGTTCAAAGCATTCATTGAGTTCTTAATTTTGGATATTATATTTTTAAGTTCTAGACTTTTACTTGCTTTTCTCTTGGTTTTCTTTGTTATTTTTCATAGTTTTCAGTCTCCTACCTCAAATTTTAATCTTGACTTTTATTTTTTAAGACATGATAAACAGGTTTATTGGATTGTTTTGAATTTTTTAGTAATCCTTGATAATTTTCATATATTATGTATTAGTAGGTTGTTTCTGTTACCTATTGCTTATATTGCTTTTTGCTTAGAGTGCTTTGTGTTTTTGTGTACTTGGTTATTTTTAAGTCTTTGTTGGATAGTGTATTTTAAATATATTTAGAGAACTATTTTGATTTCTAGATTATGGTTCGTTATCCAAGAGAGGACTTTCGTTTGGCTTTCTAGGTGTTTTAGAGAGAGAATGGATTATGGGGCTCCTTAATCTTGGTTCCAAACTTGAGATTCCTGGATATCCAGGTGATGGGAGGCTAAATTACAAGTCCATGTTATGGCTGATTTATTTACAGTTCACCTCTACCATGAGGGCATACTTTTCATGATTCTAGTTGAAAGTGGGGATTAATTTATCAGAGTTCCATCCCTTGGCAGTGTCTAGGCTTTGATTTCTGTCTCCTTGGTTCCCAGAGGATTCCAAAATACAGATGAGGTTTATAGTTTCTTTTCCATCATCAGCAAGTGCCTTTGGAAAAAATACATCATTGAATGGCTGGGATTATCTTTCTTTTTCTTGTCTTATAATTTTAGCCTACAAGTATCTCAATACTTTGTAAGGTTGTTTTTTTTTTTTGGAAGGGGTACAGTTTCTTAGTTGCCCTTAGTAAGAGGGTCAGTTCAAATGACTTAGTCTGCTATTCTTTTGTTCCTTGAGAACTCTCTGCCTACAGAGATCAGGAACTTTTGTTAGGGACAGAAAAACAAGAGATAATGGAGTGATAGGAGTAGAGAAATAAGAAGGAGAAAATAGTTAAAGAAAAAGAAGAAGAAGAAAATAGTTATTTCAGTCTTAAAGAATGGGGTAATTAGACCATGGAACAGTGACCAACAATCAGAAAATAGAAAACACCGTAAATGGTAACTTTCTCCATCACACATATAGGAGAAAGGAATGTCTGGAACATAACCTTTATGTTATGTCCATACCTGGAAAAACCCAGACCCCAAAACTCGTAACATACAGTCATAAGTAATTATAATTGACCTTTACATCAATATATACTACTAGCATATAAAAGGAAAAACATAGAAGAAGACAGTGTCTTCTCCACTCATGGAGACAGATCCATTTCCCCATAGGAAATGTACTTTCATTTTTTACCCTTAAACTTTCCTTACAATAAATTCTTCATGCATACTTGTTGAGTGTCTATCATCTCTCTCCATTGTGTGGGCCAAGGCTTGTGATTCCTCCAAGTCAGGAGCCCAAGAACTGGGGAAATACTTCAAAGTCCAGCTATGGACAGAACCATGACACTTTGGTCTGCTCTTGGCCATAAATTTTGCTTGAAAGTAAAGGCCCTAGTGAGGTCAGTACTTCTACCACATGCTTCTTCAGTTGTATTTGTCAAGCAATTTTCTGATTAAACATGATGAACTTTTTTGGGCCTTCTCTGTGATGTATCCTAATCTGTTTTCTCTAGACATTTGTTTCTGAAATGAAAATAAGTTTCTCAAAGCAGGTATGTCTTCATATGCCATGCTGTATTTTTGCAATAAAGTCAATGGGGAATCATTGAAGGATTGAGAAGCTAAGGAAGGAGATGAAGAGATCAAGCAAGATATGGTAAGATATTAATTGAATTTGGCAGTCAAGAGTTCATGGGCTATCTAGACAAGAGTAATTGTTGGTGAGGTGGTAAAAAGAATGAATGGGAGCAGAGAGAGAAAAGATAACAAATTTAGCATATTTTATCAAAAGCTTGATTGTAGAGAAAAGGAGAGAAGTAGGGTAATAGTTAGGGTCATGGGAGCAAAAGACAATTTAAAGATGGGAGAGATGAGCATAATTCTATGCTGAAAAGAAAGAGCTAATTTGAAATGAGAAGGTGGGGATATGAGAGAGATAATTGGTAGATCATTATTAGATGATTGTGGACCCAAGAGTAGAGGTAAGTTGAACTTCTGACCAGAATTTGAACATAGCTTCTGCTGAGTTTGTTTACTTCAGCATTAGGGTCCTTTAGGATTCAGTCTGAGTGTCAGCTCTGAGAGTGTCTTAGTCTGTTTGAGCTGCTATAACAAAATACCACAAAGTGAGTGGTTCACAAACAACAGATATTTATTTCTCACAGTTCTGGAGGCTGGGAAGCCCAAGATCAAGGTGTTGGCAGATTTGGCATCTGGTGAGGATCTGCTTCCTGGTTCATAGCTGTATTTTTGCATGGCAGAAGGGATGGAGAAATTTTCTGGGATCTCTTTTATAAAGGCACTAATCCCATTCCTGAGGACTCTGCCCTCACCACCTAATCACCTTCCAAAAGACCCACCTCATAATACCATCACAGTGGACGTTAGGATTTAACATATGAATTTTGAAGGGGACAAACATTCATTCTATGGCAGCAAGTCTCCTTATATATACCCCTAAAACAAGTTAGACACCCTTGGTCCTATTGCGCTATGTGCATTTTTCCAGTGAATTCTTAAATAGAGTTACTTATCCTTTAATCTCACCTGAATTTGAGGTCTTCGAGATCAGTACTTTTGTCTTTATGTTCCCATAGTAATGGCCAGTCGGTCAGTGGTTTATTGAATGAATGACTGCTATCCCTTTTGTATTTGTACATACAGATCAATAGGATGCATTAGGAACACCATTTTTCAATTTCCCTGTAGTACAAAGCTTTTTAATGTATCTATGAATCCAACTAGTAAAAATATAAATGGCATCCATCCCTGGAGTGATTTACCAACTGATTTGTACTTTTATTTAGATTTTACTTTGATGATGCATCCTTTTGGGGTCTCTTTGCTCTTGAAACAAGTGCAAAGAGCAATGAATTTAGCTTCTAGCCTTGAAGGATCCCTCCTGCCTCAGCCTCCAGAGTAGCTGGGACTACAGGCATGTGCCTCTACTTGGTTGTGTGTCAGCAGTTTTGAAGATCTTATAGTTGGTAGTGGAGCACAGAGGATGATATTGCATGGCAAAATATGGATTTCTATAACTCCAAATGAACTCTAGTTGATTTATATCAACTCCAAAAGTGATTCAGAAAAGTTAGACCCTGAATAGAGAAGTTTTAGGAATTCCTTAACCAGATTCTCATTTACCTTTTCCTTTTTATGTATGCACAATAGTAATAATAAAATCATATAAATAAGTCTTAAAGAGTACTCTCAGTTTAAAATTAAAATTATAACTGATAATAAAACATGTCACAGTTTGAGAGATTTGTAATACTATATTTTGTTTTTAATCAACTGCACAGTATTTCACTGGATAAATATGCAGCAATTTATTTAACTGATTTCCTATTGATAATCACTTAGGTTGTTTGCTTTTACAAACAATGCTACAATGATTAATCTTGAACATGGATCATGATGTTAGCAGATTTGTAGGATGAATTTCTATACGTGAGATTTGAACGTGCATTTAAAATTTTGATAGATCTTCCTAATTAGCTCCCAAAGATACAGCTGCTATTTTTTGTTGTAGTTGTTATGACTTGTCTCAGATTTATAGATTAACTTGGAGGAGAATTACCATCATTACTAATGTTGATTTTTGATATTTTCAATTTATCTTCTGTTCTTTTAGAGTATTCCTTTCTTTATTGTGTGTTTGCATATTATCTTTATTTTTTTGATTACCATTGAAAATAAAATCTTTCCTCTGGTATAAGTTCTTACTGGTTGAAGTCAAAGGTAATTCTTAAATGCTACAAATCAGTCTCTTTCAAACTTCATTGAAAAAAAGTACCTCATGGTAACTAAAAATTTATCAAAATTATAAAATTCTCCTCGTAAAAAAATAATTAGTTAATAACAGAGGACCACCTTCCAAATTTCTTAGAGGAAAACAATGTTTTATTGGTGCCATGAAAAATGTGTAATGAGAGTAATGTAATCATGCATTTACTTGAATCTTTTTCTGGGTAGTGAATAATGAACAGATTTGGATGTCTTGTGCTGCTCTTGCACCTGAATTTAAGTTTAATGATGTCGTGCCTGAGTGTAACGGTCCTGCTTGGTTACCATTGACCATTACTCTGTTGACCATCAAAACTCCCTGGACCCTGGGTATTGTCCAGATAATCTGGCAAGATTCATAGTTTACATCTAATTTTATTTAGGAGTCTTTGGCAAGTAAAATGTTCAATTCCATTAACTGGATTTGCAAAGAATTCTTAAACAATCTGAATCCCTCATGGCTCCACCTCCTCCCTTCCACCCCCAGCTTCATATTCTCCTTAGGAAAGGGTGTTTTTCAGCTCTAATGTAAATCAGTTTGAAAGGGCACATGCTGTCATATTGAAGATTTGCCATCTATAGCTTGATACTTCATTAGACCGGGGCCAGAAAGCTTTTTATAAAAAGAAGCTACTATTTTCCCCCATAAAATTGTATTCTGTACTAGCATGTACAGCTGCAGTAACCAAGTCAAACAGTGAAATTTTCAATTATGAAAGCAGCGATGATTCATGTCATCAATAGTTTTAAAGTAGCAGTATACATATTTCTTTCAAATAATGCTTATTGGGTTTTCTTTTAGTACAAAAAATACAAAGAGCAAAGCAAAAATGTCATGTAATCTCACCATTCTGGTAAACTCTATTATTTAAAAAACAAAATAAGATGTATGTGGTTAGCAGATTTAAATAATTCAAAGAGAAATGAAATGGAAAGCAAATTATTCTTTCTATCTTGACCTTTTTTCCAACTTAAAGTACTATAAATATATTCTTATTTACTCCAAAAATATTTTTGCAGATATACATACAGTTTTGAGCACTTGCACATATGTACACACATACTCAATCTCTTTTTAGAAAGGAAATTACACAAAATAAATCACATTAAATATAATATTTCCCTCTTTATGTTTTTCTCTTATGTCTTAAGTATCTTCATGTGAATACACACAGATCTAGCTTATTATTTATGGAAATCAAACATATGGGCATATGGACATTTAGATTAATATCAGATTTTAAAACATTTTTAAACAATGCTACAATAAACATTCTTATCTGGGATTTGGAACACTTCTGAGAGCGTATCTATAGATGAGGGCAGGCAGTGTAGCATAGTGATTAATAGCATGGAGTCTGGTGCCAGACTGCCTGGAGTTTGAATTCATTATTTGTCCTATTAGCTATGCGACCTTGGGCAAGTTATTGAACCTCTCTGTGCTTTACTTTCCTCCTGTCAGATAAACCTAAGAATAGTACAAGCCTGACTTGGCATGTTAGTCCGTTTGTGCTGTTATAATAGAATACTACAGAATGGGCAATTTATAGAGAACAGAAATTTATTTCTCATAGTTCTGGAGGCTGGGAAGTCCAAGATCAAGGAACAGCAGGTTCTGTTGTCTAGTGGGGGCTGCTCTCTGCTTCCAAAATGGCATTTTGTTGCTGAATCCTCAGAGGAGGGGAATGCTGTGTCCTCACATAATAGAAGGCAAAGAACAAGAGAATAGAATGCTGCGTGAAACTTCTTTTATAGGGGCCCTAATCCCACCCAGGAGGGAGGAGTCCTCATTGTCTAATCACCTCTTAAAAGCCCCGTCTCTTAATACTATCACATTGGCAGCACCTGAATACTGGAGGCGACACATTCAAACTATAGCAGTTGGTATGAGGATCAATGCACGTAAAGAGCTTGGATAGGGGCTTAACATATAGAACATGGCCAGTAAATGCTAGCTACTGTTATTGGTATTATTATGATGGTAAAATTTGTGATACCTATATGTTAAAAGCCTTTATTCTGGGAGAAGAGAAGAGTTGGAAATGAAGGAGACGAAGGGAGATGGAGGAGGAAGGGAAAATAATAAAGGATGGAGAGAGAAAAGAAAGAGGAGGAGGCAGATGAGAGAGAGGTTGCAAAGAGAATGCTGGAGAAGGAAGAGGATGAGAGTGAACAGTGGAGAGGAAGGACGGCTGTGTAAATAAGGATGGAAAACATCCTTTATTACTGTAATTATTCCTTTGGAGCCAGCTGCAGAGATCGGTGTCATCTTACCCCTCAGTGCAGGGCACCTTGTCCTTGTAAGGCCCCTTTCTCATTTGTTTGCTTGTTTTTTTATTCACTCATCATTCTCTTTTATCCCCGTTCCCAATTCCTTTTCCCTCCTTAACACACAGGCATTCTTTCTTTCTTAAAAAATTAATTAATTAATTAGTTAATTAATTTTAACCAACAAATAAAAATGTATATGTTTATCATGTACAGTGTGGTGTTTTGAAATACGTATACATTGTGGAATGGCTAAATCCAGCTGATGAAACATGTGCATTACCTCACCTACTTATTTTTTTGTGGTGCGAAGACTAAAATCTACTCTCAGCAATTTTCAAGACTACAATACATTGTCATTAACTATAGTAGTCACCATGTTGTGCAAAAATATCTACAGGTAACCATTCTGAAATATTTACAACATATCTTTTTGTCTATCTTGTAGCAAGTTGTGTTTTGTTGTTTCATGTACATGTATTTTTAGTTTACATAAATCTTTTGTATACTATATTGCATTCAGTTTTTTCAAAAGTTTCTTCTCAATATCTTATTTTTAAAATTTATATATGTTTCTGGGAGTACATAGAGCACTTTGATTCTCATTGCACAGAACTCTCTGGTGTACACCCACCTTTTGCCCATCCATCCTCCTAGGCTGCTCCCAACACCTGCCACCATCAAATGATGCTCAACGAGTATCCTTCTATATGTCCTATTACAGGCCTGTGTGGGAATTTCTTTGGTATATATGACTGAGAACAAAATTGCTAGGCCGTGTATTATGCATATACTATTAATAATTTGACTACATACTGGAAAGTTGCTTTTTAGAATGGCGCTTCTTTCTATCTCTGCCAGCGCTGCATGAGGATCCATATGCAGCCATTTATTTGCCAACATTTAGCATGGTCTAACATTCTTATTTTTTATTTAATTTAATGTATTTCAGTATTGCTTTCATATGCATTTCCTTGATTACTAATAAATTTGAATATCTTTTTTAATGTTTGTCATTTTTCTCTTCTCTAAATTGTCTATTCATTTTTCTATTGAGAGTCATTCTCTTTTTTCCAATTGATTTGAAGTAGTTACTTTCATATTTTAAAAATTAATTTTTCATTGGTATTAAAAATTGCAGTTATCTCCTCTGATTCTGTCATTCATCTGTTAATTGTGTCCATGCTATTAATAGTTGAATAGAATTCTTGCCTCATGGTCTGTGTTGCCTCTTCCTCACGAAGATATTTTTTACCTCTATTAGCTATGTTTTCTACTTTAACATTAAGTCTTTAATTCATCTGGTATCCACACTTGTGTGTGATGTCAGATAGTTACTATTCTTTTGTTCTTCATCATGAGACACTTTCCCCAAAACCTACTATTAAATAATTTATTCCTTTACCATTGATTCATGGTACCATCTTTATCATATATTAACTGTATGTGTGTGTGAGAGAGACAGAGTGTGTGAGAGAGAGAGAGAGAAGAGAACATGGTAGGGGTAGGTGATTCTGTTAACCTATAAAATCATAAGAAAGTGGTGGGGTAAAAGGCCATGCTACCTTCAGAGTAGACAGGAAAACCTTCACACTCACTATGCCCACTCACATGACTCTTACAAACCTTCAGCATTTTGTTATGGCTTATGGAATAATTGAGAAAGCTTTTGTGGCCACCAATAATGTCTTCAGCCACAAACTAGATGGACTGGTGTATATACCCTTCCCATATTTCATTTCTCAAACAGGTTGACTAACCAGAAGTGGACATAACTTATTCAGAAGTCAGGTTAGGTTAGAAATAGGCATCAGAGCTCCCCAGAGGAAAATTACAGACAAAGGAACAGAAAGGCCTCACTACCTATGCTATGCTTCAGTCCCAGTCTGGAGGCCTAAAGCAGAGCTGAATCCCAACTATTTTCCAAATAGACAATCTGCCATCCACCAAGTCCCATCTGCTCAACTCTGTTCCACAGACTTGCTCCGTTTGATGCCCCATTTTAGATGCCAAAGGTGGGCAGCATGGAACTGGTTTGAAGACAATGCCTAGAGGTTGGTCCTAGAAAAGGAACCCACCTCTATTACCTTTACCATTTCTCAAGTCCTCTGAGCAGTTCAGAGGTTGTTCAATAAACATTTGTTGAGCAAATCACCAGGATGAGGATTCTCTCTTTTTCTTTCTATCTCTTTCTCTGTTGTGATTAAAGCATTTTATTTGTGAGGATTTTCTAGCCCAGTGGCAGCTCCAGAATTTGTATGGAGAGGAATAGAAGCAGCAATCCGGTAGCTGTTAGAAACGCCGAGGGAAGAACACACGTGGCCAGGATAGGTGAAAAATAGTTTATTTTAACATCTGCATACAGACAGGCTGAGGCCAAGATGGCATCAGCCCCGAAATGGTGGCATCTAGGACTTCCATAGTTGGGTTTGGGTGGGTTCTCAAAGGGGTGGGGCTAGTTTAAAGGGGAATTTCACACAGAACCTCCCACCAGCCTCTGGGTTCAGCCCAACAGTAGGGAAATTGTGGGAGGAGGCTAAGCGACTTGGCTTGATGCCACATTTACATGGATACCAGGGATAATATTTAAAATACATGTGTTTTCTGATTTATTTTCATTGCCTGAAATCTTTTTCCACCCATAGACTCTTTGGGCTTTATCCCTTACTGGGGGAGAGCAAATTCAATTTAGAGCAAAACCTTGACTCCAAAAACAGTCTTTCTTCAGCCTTGGGATAATTGTCTTGAAAGCTAGTCTCTGAAGGGAGAGGTCAGGGATTTCTAAATTCTAAAAACTTTAAATATCAAGAGAAAACTTGGATATTTAAATATTAAACTTACTTTGAGCTTCAGTAGACAGATGCTCTAAGAGGAGAAAGACAGTGGAAGAATTTGCCTTCTTTCATGTTCTGAGAGATGTGGAGAGGTGCCAAAGTCTGGACAGTGTTCTCACTTCCTGCACTGTGGTCAGTGTTAGAAGGAGCTTGGTGGTGGGGTGTGTGGGAAATCTCAGGGAAGTGGGGAATTGTTTTTTGCTTTTCACAGAGTAGTAAAGGGGTGGTGTATTTGTTTCCTACTGCTGCTGTAACAAACTACTTCAGTGGCTTAAACAACACGAATATATTATCTTACAATTCTGGAGATTATAAGTGCAAAATGAGTCTCCCTGGGCTAAATCGAGGTGTCAGTGGGGCTGTGTTCCTTTCTGAAAATTCTGAAGAAGGATCTATTTTCTTGCCTTTTCCAGCTTCTAGAGGCTGCCTGCATTCATTGGTTTGTGGTCTCTTCCTCCATCCTCATAGACAGCAATGATCTGATGGATTTCACATCACGCCACTCTGACTCTGACACTTCTGCCTCCTGTCTCCACTTTTAAGGGTGCTTTGGATTACTTTGAACCCATCCATATAATCCAAGGTAACCTCCTCATCTCAAAGTCACCTGATTAACAACCTTGATTCCTTCTGTAACCTTAATTCCCTCTTGCCAGGTAACATATTCTTAGGTTCTGGGAATTAGGACATGGACATCTTTGAGGGGCTGAGCCCTTCTTCTGCCCACTACAGGTGGGTAGCTTGGAAAAATCTGTATGTCCCTTAGTTTGGTACAGTGCTAGAATTACATGGTGCTGGGCAAGCAGTAGTTTTGTTAGTGGCTGAGAAGGTTGTCTAGGTGGGTGGGCTGGAGGGCAGTTTCACAGAGCCCTGCAAAATGTTGAGAAGGAAGCTATGAGTTCCCAGACCTTCTAGGAGAGGACAGAAATGCTGAAAGAAGCCAAGCTTCAGAGAGTCCTGGGCTCAGGAAGAAGATGCTCTAATGGTGAGAACTTCAGAAGAACCAGAGGATCTGCTACACCTCAGCAAGCACCAGCCCCTTTGACTAAGTAAGGGCATGACTTACTGCGGGGGCTACAGGTGAATCATGTGCTGCTCTCAACCATGCGAGCACGTACAAGCTTCACCTGCACCCAGCTGCCGTCTTGGAAAGGAGGATGGAGAGGGGTTAGAAATCTGAATCACTGAACATTACCCAAACGAGACTGAGTTAGGCTACTAAAATTAGGCTTCCGTTTAAAATTGTAAGTATTTTTCCATTATCAGAGAGAATAGGGGTCTGGAGAAAGATGAAATTAATTTTGCACAGTGTGTATATTTTGTTCCCCCTTCCCCAATATATATGGCAAGCTCTGTGTTCATGCGTGTGTATGTTTTACTTGGATTGGTGTGGGCTTGGAGTTGCATTTGACTGGTGAACAAGCTCTTTCTAGTAAGTGCATTTGAGGGAGAGGGAGGCTTTAAGAGGCCCATTCTGAACCGCTCCCTGAAGCCCCCACTGTGACAGTGGGTTGTGATCCATCCAGCAGTGAGCACCATCTTTCAGTACCCCACTGTGTCATTATTATTGCCATATGTAAATTAATTTGTTTGGACAAAGATGCCGATTATCTCAGCTCCATCCGAAGCATAATTTTTGCTGTAAATCAATATTGCAGAAATTTGTTCTGAAAAGCAAATTTATTTTTAATATTACAACTCAGAGTTAAAATAATTGGGAGTTCACACTTGAAAATCTATTTATTTCATACTTCTAGCAATGGGTTTATTGGGAAACATATGTTGTTTTTTTTTAAAGGTCTGTGCCTACTATCCCAACCCAGTAAGATATTGGTTTGAAAATGAAACTATTTGGCTGATAACTTTGCATTCTTTGGTGAGATTTATGTTGCAATTTAAACAACTGCCTGAAATGCAATAGAATACTAAATCATTTTAAAAGTGAAGATAGTGAAACTATTATTAGAGAAAAACCCCTTGAATGTGAAATATTTTTGTTTTTTAATAAGGCATAAAAGAACTGGGCTATAAGACATTAGAAACTTAGTATATTCCAATCATTATGTTATGCTTTAATTATAGAGTGCTAAAGAGTATCTTATTAAACATCCTCATTTTCAAATGAGAAAATGGCCAGATACTAATGTTGAAAAAATTGCTAATATATTAAAAGGCATTTCTTGTTCTTCTTTTTTTCCCTTTCTTCCTCTTTTTTCTTTCTACTAATGGGTACCTCTAGTTACATTTAGTGTTCCAGATTACAATCTACAGCATGCAGCTTATTCTAGGAACTATGTGTTACTCTGTAGTGGACAATGTACAGGTGGGGAGGCGTAGGTCCTTCCATACAAGGGCAGGAACACAGAAGAAGGCTCAGTTAACTGAGTAGGGAGAGGTGAGGGGTTTGCACATCCCCTAGAAGAGATATCGAAGGATGAATAGGAGATTGTCAGGTGGGAACAGTGGGATGGCCGGAAGGGCATACATCAGAGGGATGGCATTCAAAAGTAAGCCACGGTTGGAAAGGCTACATTTGGGGAAGTTTTTGTGGTTGGGCATAGGCACAGTGAACACCTACTTGGCATGACAGCTTATAAAATACAATCTTCTGTAAAATTGTTCACTTAATGAGCAAAGTAGTTCAAAATGCATCATGGTGCTTTCAAGAAAATAAAACACTTAGGGAGAAACGTTGATTTCTAAGATATCTGGGATTCAGGTTGAGTGTAGTGATTTAGGTCACGACTTATGAAATTACTTTCCGTGTTCCTTAGGATCATTTTCCTAGCTGCAGATAGAGCATTTGATTATGAAGGACAGAGAACCTTTCCAAATTTGGTTCAGGGGAAGCTGGGACCTCAACACCTGGAGAAAGAGGAGATGATGAAACTGAGTGGAATGAGGAATTCAGTCTAGGGCTTCAAAAAGAAAGGGCTAGAATTCTAATAAATATCATGTTCATAGAGCAGTGATGACTGACTTAAGATGCTTCCTGTTCTCATCTGAGGAATATCTATGCCTAAGTGGGGCTTGGCAGTAGTGGTTTTCTACTTGTCATTATCTCTCAATTGTATTATTGCAATGAACTGTTCATTGGTTTTCCATTTCCAGAATCTTTCCTTCCAGGCTATTCTGTACCTGTCCTTCTCAAACTTTAACATGCTGCATACTAACCAGGGATCTCATCAACATGCAGATTCTGATTCTGCAGGTCTTGGTTGGGACCTGAAAGTCTGTATTTCCAACAAGCTGGTACTATTAGATGTTGAGATTGCCGGCCTGGGAAACATACTTTGAGTAGTAAGGTCTATACAACACTGTTAGACCTTCTCATTACCAAAATTCTTATTATGTTATTTCCCTGCTCCAAATCCTTCTATGACTCTCAAATGTCCACCCTTACTAATCTTAGTATGTGTGCCTTCGATAATATGGCTCCAAACTACCTTTCCATTTATGTCTCTCATTAATCCCATACTTATTTTGATACTTTGGCTAACCCGGCAATGTTCGCTGATTTTTCCTTCACCTGGAAAAACATTGAACTCCTTCCACAAACCACACCTTTCTTATTTGTCTCTCCTTCGCATTCCTGATGCTGTGTAAATGCCATAGTCCACCTTTGCTTATACTCATGTACTTTTCTTGTCTTCTCTTTTGGACGTTTAGGTCATTGGCAGCTGAGTTTATGTCTTACTCACTTTTGAATCCCTGTAGCATCTTATGCTCTGTTATCGATAAACATTTTTGTAGCACTGAATCTTTTCTCAGTCATTCTATACAACAATGATGACACTTTGCTGTAAGAGAAAGATACTATCAGCAGGTAATATATTATTTAGATTATTTACTTTATAATTGGTAATTCGGCTTTTTTTCTCTCATTTGTAGTGATCGCGTACCAGAATGTTTCAGTTAAAATAGCTGTATCTGCTGCTTTTAATTTACTCTTTTAAGTTAGTAAATCAGTGAATTTTAATTTACTGATAGTTCTAGGCCATTCTCTGGCCTAAAGGTAACTACTGATCTCCCTTAAATAGTAAAGTGCAAGTGTTTTTATAGCAGTTAATCCTTTTTCACTTATTTTCTCTATTACTCTCTGTGTTGTGGTTACTTGAAGTTGCCAGAAGTTAAGCTGTTTTTTTGTTTTTAACGTTCCATAATAAATGCTTGTGCAAATGTATTGAATAATGACCATGACATTTTTCTGTACAGCTAAACAGACTTTGATTAAATTCCACAAATGTTAATTGGACGCCTACTACACACAAGCTACTGTGGGTGACACAAAAATGAATAACGCATATTCTCTGCCAAATGGGAACTTTCACTGCATGCAACTGCTTGGAGCAGGATCTAACTCTCTTCCCTTTTTGTTTCCCTCACGTAGGGGTGAAAGGTAGATGGTAACAGATGGAGCTTCCCATTTTATTCAGCTTGCAGTTTTAATAATCACCAAATGTGATAATTCTATTTTATTTTCTAAATGGTTTCACTGTACCTGAGTCTTATTAAACTATGATTGACTCATTTTACACAGGTGGTAGGATTGTATAATAGGCTACCATATTAAAATGCAAATTTTGGCTAAAAGATCATATTTACATATGGTGTTCATTCTTTTTAATGTTAAAATTTTTTTAAGCCAGCCAGTTAAAGGTACTGAAGCCTTTTAAAAACATCTTGATATAACCTCAAGACATGAAACAGCTAGTTAAAATGAATGCTTTAAAATGATTCTAGTATTTGCAGCAGGTGTGACTATAAATATCAGCTAGATATCTCAGACTTAGCAAGACCAAAAGTCAACTCTTGATTCCTGCACTTTCTCTATGAATTTGACTACTCTAGTTATTTCGTATAAATGGAATCATACAATATCTTTTTTTGGGACTGGCTTATTTCAGTGCTATTTATTTTTAATGTTAATAGAACTGGAAACAATCTAATGAAAAATAGGGAAATAGTTAAATAAACTATAATATGTCCATACTATTGACAGCATGCAATTATTTGTTTGTTTTATAAGACAGATATAGATGTACTGACCAGGCAAGAGGTGATAATGACTGAGACAAAGATTACCATCTTGGGTGCAGCTGGTAGGAACTGGCCAGATACGTGCCAGTGGTGTGTACAATCGGATATGGAAAAATGACACTAGTGTTTTTGGCCCGTGGAAAGGGAAGATTGGAGATAGGAGCATTTCCTGAGATTGGAAAGATGGCAAGAGGAACAGGTTAGTATATTTTCTTCATATATGATAAAGAATTGATTTTCTTAAAACATCCAAAGATGATATTAATATCAAGTACTATAAAAAAGATAATCTAATAGAAAAATAAGCAAAGGTCTTGAACAAGTAAAAACAAATGAAGAGATTGTTACAGAGTAAAAATACATAGATAAATAATATTCTATGCACTGGGAATCATCCAGATTCATCTTCAAGTAATGAAACACTATTTTTCATCTTTCAAAATGACATAATTTAAAAAAGTGATAAAACTTCAATTGGTACGTGGAAGCATTGCCCAAAGGAATATAAATTGATACAGTCGTTCAGATGGTCAATTTGGCAATATATTTGAAAACTCGTAAACTATTCATATTGTTTTACCCAAAAATGTAACATTTAGGAAAATTTTTTTAAGAAAACAGTTAGAAATGTGCATAAAGATTTGCATAATGTTATTTACAGAGAGAATTACCTAAGTGCTTAATAATTACAGGATTAAAAATAGAGATATCTGTATAGAAAACACTATGTTGACATTAAATTTCATGACATGGAGAAATGTCCACACATATAGTATGGATTAATATATTGGAATGATCTGCTTGGTGAAGTGAGTTGTGCACCAAAAATATTTTTATCAAAGAGAGTAGGGAGACATTGGAAATGACTGGCGTGAATAAAGATGGTTTAAAATATCTTTGCAAGCCTTTCGATGATGCCTCAAAAGCAGTAGGTTGTGATAGGACAGGCTAGCAAAGAAAGCAACGCATGGATTGCTGTGCCAGGTACGTGTGTGTCTGCCATACCTGGTGACATGACTTCAGTGTGAGGAGAATTTGCTGTCTGAACTCCGTTTTATATGCCACTGACAAGGAAAAGAAAATGATCTTCCTCTCCAAGCCAGATCTTCTGTGAAGTCAAAAGTTTGCAATTAAAGTTAACTCCCACCAAAGTCATTAGAGTGTCAGAGTTCTTACCTTTGTTTGGTATAAAATAAACGTTTTTGGAACATTTTGGCATCTCTCATGGCTCCAAGCACAGGGCTTTTCTCCTTTCCTGCACTGTTTAAAACTCTAGCATGGAATTGCTTTAAACCCATGGCTACTGTTCTCTAGCCCAGAAATAGGCCAAGGGCTTTAAGAAGCAAAGTGCCCAGGACTGTAATTATGGGAAGGGTTAATCTCTTAGGGAAAGTAAGCAAGGAAAGAAAAATCTAAGGAATTCTGAAAATTAGGGTCCCCTCCAGCCCCTAAAGTGCAGGAGAGAGGGGGAGAGGTGAGAACCAGCTGCGCGGGCAGCACCTCATTTTGGTGGCTTAGTTGTCAGATCATGTTTATTTCACCAAGCAGCTTCCTCCTCTTGCTGTACCTCTCCTGACAGCAACTGCAGCCACCAAAGGGTGGGAGAGGAGCTGGTCCCAGACAGAAAAGAAATTTTAAAATATGCACAGTTGTTCACAACCAGATGCCATTTTCCAAGCCGTTTTGCTCACGGGGAAAGTAAGCTTGTTGAAGCAAGTTGTGTTTGTGCCACAAGATGCCACCCTTCCCTTGAAAAGAAGAGATTAAAGAGAAACCAACTACAATGCAAGTGTTTTATGAGTCCATCTCTCCCGTGTTTATATTAAAGCAGTTTTACCTTGGAGCAAGGAAATGCAGTTGCATTTTGTTCTGCAACATTCTGGGGCCAGGAAAAATACTAGTTCCTTGTTAACAATTTCCAAAATTCTTTTAAACTGCTATGGAAACAATACTTTTCCATTTTATCTGACAATGGATTATGATTTTGTAGTGCAAGCTTCATTACTTTGGGTTCTTGGTGTTAGCCTAGTTTTTGAATGTGTAATCAAGCTATTACAAAAGGCCACAAAATAACATGTTGTCACTATCCACCACTTTAGGTTTCCAATTTCTCTAATAGAGATGTTTATATCTCTTGTCTGTGGAAGCAAAAAATAGATACGGGATTTGTTTTTGATTATTTGTTTGATGTGTTGTTTCTATGAAAAACCATTCTTCTTTCCACCTCCATCAATACACAGTCACCTGAAAGCAAAGTTGAAGGCTTCCATAGCAAAAGGTTATTGACTTATAAAATGGAAATCAGTGTAATTTGTAATTAAATATTCTTTATATTTGTAGCTGAAATCAATACATATTTATTAATCATAATTCTTGAATTTACCTTGGAGTTTTGCTGAAAACAAAATGTCAGAAAATACAAAATGTCTAGTCTTTTGTCTTTCACTTATCAGGAAAGTCCTAGTCAGTCAGTCTGTGGCTGTCAATGGTCTGTCTGCAATCACCTTTCTGCATTGGTAAGAAAATGAAAATTGGAAAATTTCAATTATTTTCCTAAAGGGAAGCCATGAAGTAGATGTGACCTTGAATAACTTATTTAACCTGTCAGTATTTCCATTTTACTTTGTAAAATGAAGCATTTTCCTGGCTGCTGTCTGTCTTCTGTATTTTTAAGACTCTTATGACTCCTCCCCATCAAAAACTCTGATAACCAGACTACTTGTGTGGTTAGTAAGGAAAATATTTGGAAGTTGAAAAGATACCAATATTTATATTAAATTCTGATGTTCTTCCTATAATCCCATTTCTACAAACCATTCTACCTCCTATAGCAATGAGCACTGTCCCAAAATCATAGCTACAAAAAGCTTGTTTGCATATAGATACACTAATTTTTAAGGTTTACGTGACAGAACACTATACACACACACAAACATTTTTTTTAAAGAGATAGAGGTCTTACTATATTGCCCAGGTTGGTCTTGAATTCCTGGGCTAAAGTGATCCTCCTACTTCAGCCTCCTGAGTAGCAGGATGAGCTGGTCACTGGAGAAGCTTACTGTAAAAATCCACCAAATATGGGGAACTCCATATTGATAGTAACAAAGTTCAACATATCCTGTCTCTATTGGGACATAAATGAGATGATGGGTCACTAGAGTTTAAATGGTGTTTGCCTTCCAAATGCTAGCCTCTTTTTCCAGTTCTCCACTAGACTTGTTGTCTTGGATACCCGGTTAAATTTGAATTTTAGATAAAAAATAAATTTTGGGGAGGGAGTATAAGTATGCCCCATGCATTGCATATATATTATACTAAAAATTATTGTCCTAAATTATATTTTATGCTAATTATCCTAAAATTCATTGGTTTTTAATCTGAAATTCAACTTGTATATGGTATTTTTATTTCTGAATGCAATCTTAACCAGTATCCAAAGGAAATGTGAGGATGCTGACATGGTTTCTGGGATATACGCATCTTTGTGTATAGAAAAAACAGCAATAAACCCCTATCACCTAAAATGATGTAATAATTCTAAGAAAAAAACTACCCAGTTTCCATATATGTATATATTTCTACCCAGTATATACTACCCAGTATCCATATATGTATATATTTCTTTCAAAGTTTGAAAATTACATGTTTTGTGATTTTCCTATTCATTTAAAATATACAATATTTCTATACCTACATCTTAAAATGGATACACAATTTTATGTTGTAGATAAATTATTTAACATTTCTCTATTGTTAAATACTTGGGTTATACAGGTTTTTTTCTTGCTATAAATGTTATGGTAACTTCTTGATACATAGAGTACTTGTTTTTTTTTTGTTAAACTGTTTTTCTAGAATAAATTCTAGGAGTGAGATTGAGTCCTTGGGAATCGAGTGGCCACATTATACCCGAATAATCATATTCAGGTTTTCCTTTTTATCCCATGTCATAAGGGCCAGAAATTGGGAAAGAAGAAGAGATAGCAGAAATGCATGTGGATGCAATTTTACGTCTTACTAGTTCTGCAAGGGGACAATCCCTTTACAAAAATATTTCTGCTTTCTGAGAGGAAGCCATTTCTCTTTTCACCAGCGGTGGTAAAATAACAGGCATGGAAATGGGTTTTTAAAAATTCAGTTGAACATGAAACAGTTCAGTAACCTGTGGCACTCTGCTGTCATCCATTCCTTACCAGTATGCCACCAGGCTCTCCGATCGTCATGAGTGGTCTCATAGCTGCCCCTGGAATGATGTGATTGCTTCTTAAACGAGTTTTCAATGGTTACAGTGCACGTCTGTTCATAAACTCATCATGTGCTTCTTCTTCAATGTGTTGGAGGTGGGAAATAGGTTTGAAAAAATTCTATGACAGATTGGTCCAAGTGATAAGCATCTCACCAACACCCAATTGATTAATAATCTTATCTAGAGAGGAAAAGGAAACACACAACAAACCAGGCAGAACTATTTTCTGTTAAGGCAAAAAAAAAAAAGACAAGGGAGAAGTTGGGGAAGAAAAATATAAGGTGAGGGACTCAGGGGTGTGTAATTGTGATTTACTCTCTTTTTTTGACTAAATATTATTTAAGGGACTTAAACAAACAAGATAAAATGACATAAAATATATAGAGGTATAAAGAGTCCAAACTAGGCTTTTCTCTAGTTGCTTTGGCTGGTTAACCTCCCCTTTATGCAGTTAGAACGAAGCCACTGTCAGGACATGAGTTACTATTTACAGCCCCCAGCGTAAGCTCAAAAGCAGAGAGCTTAGGTATTGCTGGGAATGCTGTGCTGTAAGAAATTACGCTTTCAGGGGAACTGTAGTGCATCAGCATTTCAATATAGAGAAATAAGGAGAGGAATATAGTTTAAACAATATCCTACTGGATGCTAAACCAGCTTCTCTAGTTACCTTGCTTGAAAAACGTCCTCCCCCTTCCTAACCAAGCTGCAGTAAAGAGCTCTACCAGCATTTACTAAATTGGTTTCATAGGGAAGAATAGAACTACCATTCATCAGAATGTTAACAGCTGAATTCTAAAAGTGAGGTAAAATGATCTTGGGAAAGTTACTTGCTATGTATACCTCCTTTGCAGACTCATAATATATACTAGAATATTGAAGACTGAGAAATTTTGCAGTAGAAAAACCTGTTTAACTTTATTTGACTTTTAACTTCCCAAACTTATAATAAGGAAGTCATTTTTATACAACTCCAATGCACGTTTCAAGAAATATTCATGCCCTAAAGAACAATTTATGCAAAACTCTGAGTTAAAGAAGTATCTCTCAGTGATAAACAAAGGGGTATAGAAAGAGTTAGTTGGAGACCAACTTTCAGACTAATTTTCAATGTGTATCATAGGTCTTGTAGCTTGTCCTACCCACCCAGAGCTTGTCTACCTCCGCTGAGTCACCTGGGGTGAGTCATCCATCATTTTCTTCAGAGATTTGAATCTCTGGGTAGGAAAATAAAGGAGAAGGGTAAGGGTGGCTCAGGTTTTATATTCATTTATCCTTCTAGTTAAACTCTATGGCTTTAGAATAGAAAGGAAGGTCGGCAGGGAGCTGGCTCTAAATACAGTTTAGCAGAGCAGGATTTTATCTACTAAATCGTAACTTCTGAACAAAAGGACAAGACAAAAAAATACTTTAAAAATGCATCTCAGGAACACTGAGAAGGACATGGTTAGAAGGAGAAATGTTTGAATGATTGAAGTCTCGAAATTGATTCTGCTGGTGGGAGCAGGAGACTGGCACAGAAGGATAAAATTTGGGCCCGTGGGAATGAGCAGGGCACAGAAGGAAGCCGCCCCGTGTAGGTGGCGATGAATTCTTCTCAACTGAAACTGCAGTGAAATGATTTGGAAATAACACGTATCATTTCAGATGCCTAACTACCAATGTTTAGGCTGTGGAGTGAAAACAGAACGTTTTAAGTTTTCCAACAATGAATATATTTGTTATTCAATCAAATGAATAAACACTGATTATCTAAAATGTGTAGTACAGTAAAAAAGGAATTTTAGAATATGAAAGACAAATTTTGCCTTAAGGAAGGAATACTCTACATGCTTTAGTAAAAAAATAAAATATAGTATTAGAAGTATCCATAAAAAAGAAAATAAAGTAAGTATATACTGTACCAATAACTCGTACAAGGTAGAATACTATCGTTTTTGAGCAGAAGAGTAATGTGGTTAGAACTGAGTTTGGGAACTGAGTTTAATCCACCAGTGATAGCCAGATGGATTGGAACACAGAGTGGAGGTAAAGAGATCAGAGAAATAAGAGTAGATAAAAGCCTTGATTTGCTAACTGAGAAAATAATGGATTATAGAAATTAAGTAAGGGGATCAGCAAACTTTTTTTGTAAAGGGCCAGATAGTAAGTATTTTTGATTTTGCATGCCATATGGTTTATGTAGGGTGCAAGCAGCCACAGGTGATATGTAAATGGGTGTGGTTCTTTATTTTCAAAAACAAGTGGTAGGCTTGATTTAGTCCACAGGCTATAGTTTTCCAACCCATGAATTAAATAAAGTTTAAAGTCAACTACTGGTGAAAATATAAAATCAATAAGTAAATGTCATAAGCTAAGCTATATCATAAGGTTATAACAGATGTGATCTTTAGGAACAATGAACAAATTATGGTTTCCTAACCCCATTTAAAATAGTTATTTGGATTTTCACATCCAACTATGGCAGACTAGCTTATTGTAGACTTATTTAACTCTTCCATTAAAAAAACTAGAAAAGCTCATGTGCATGTGTACATCTGTGCACATCAGCGAGTTTAAAGTATATAGAGAATTAAAATACATGACAATAATAGTATGAAAGACAGAGGGGAGTAAATGGAATTAATATATAGACAGAGGGGAGTAAATGAATTAATATGTAATAGTACAAAAGACAGAGGGGAGTAAATGGAATTACTCATACTGTTCATCAATTGGCAAAACCACAAATTTAAATTACATTTTAATAAAGATACATTTTATAATTTCTATGGTTATTGTTAAAAGAATAGTAAACAAATATATTACATATCTAAGAAGCTAATAGAGGGAAAAATGAAATAATAAAATACCACCTAATCCAGAATAAAGCAAGGAGGCTAGAAAAAAAGCAATATAGAATAGGAGAGGATAAAAAAATTCCCAATGGTAAATGGTAGATTTAAACCAAAATATATTAGAAATTATATCAAATGTAAATGAACTGAATACAGTAGAAGATAAAAATTGTTTAACTGGATTAAAAAGCCAAAATTCAACCATATGTTGTTTGCAAGAGATAAATTTTGAATTTTAAGTTACAGAAATATTCAAAGTAAAAGGATATAACAAATACATCTTGCACAGTATTCAAAAGTAAGCTGTTGTAGCTATACCAATACCAAAGTACACTTTAAATAAATTACAGATGAAGAAGAATATCTTATAAGGATATAAGTCAATTCACTAGGAAATTATAACTGTCTTAAATTTGCATATATTTATAGCTCAAAAATTGACAAAATAAAGAGAAATATACAATAACAGTGGGAAATTTAATACCTCTCTTTTTATAACTGATAGAATAAGCATAGAAATATGGATAATATTCAAGGCCATAAAATATCTGACTGATATGAGTAAAATAGTGTCATTCAGGATAACAATGAGGTCTAGTCTATTTCAGTATTCACTTGACAAAGTTTTTCACCATAACCTTGTGATAAGATGAATAAATGTAGGCAGCAAGAGTACAAAATTAAGAGGATTTCAGTGAATGAAACACCCAACCAATCTGTATAGGCTCTCTACTGCCAAAACGTTATATTCCTGGTTCAGTCCTATTCAGTTTAAATTAAAGATAGCTATTACCAGTGATGATGTGATTCAAGATTCTCTTAGTGGTTTGGAGCATTGAACCAAAACTCTGAGATAAAAATTTAATCAGTATAAATAAATCCAAGGTCCTCTATATTGGTTGTTTTAGAATCAAATATAATAGTTTAGTATTTAAAAATGATGTCTGCGGCCACATGGCCCTGCCAGCGCTGGATCCCGTCTGACCTCGGAAGCTAAAAATGAGACATACCATACATATATACAATAAAGTGCATAAATCTTAATGAATTTTTACTTATGTGTACACCCATGTAACCAGGTCCTAGACCATTTTCAGAACCTTGGAGAGCTCCCTCAGATCTCTTTCAAGGCAATACCCTCCCCGCTACAGACGTAACAAATATTCTGCTTTCTATTATCATAGATATTCTCTATTATATATCTATTAACATAAATACATTTTGTTTTTTTGTTTTTTGTTTTTTTTTTTGAGACAGAGTCTCCCTATGTTGCCCAGGCTAGAGTGCCATGGCATCATCCTAGCTCACAGCAACCTCAAACTCCTGGGCTCAAGCGATCTTCCTGCCTCGGCCTCCCGAGTAGCTGGGACTACAGGCATGTGCCACCATGCCCGGCTAATTTTTTCTATATATTTTTAGTTGTCCAATTAATTTCTTTCTATTTTTAGTACAGACGGGGACTCACTCTTGCTCAGGCTGGTTTCGAACTCCTGAGCTCAAACAATCCCCCCGCCTCGGCTTCCCAGAGAGCTAGGATTATAGGCGTGAGCCACCGCTCCAGGCCCCAAAAGCGACTTTCTTTTGTGCTTCTTACTCTACTTCCAAATAGGATCCAGGCTCCCTCCCATAAAGTTCATTGTCTGTTCAGGAAAGGGGTTAGAACTTAACAAATGAGTCTGAAGCTCAAAATCTGGCCCCTCGCCCTGGCCCCAGTCCCTGCCCTTGTGTTAGTCTCCCACAAGGGGATTAGAACGTGCTCCGAAGAGGCAGCAGGGTGTATATCAGGGACCTGGGCTCTGCCTCTCTCCAAGTTACCAACCTCTGAAAAGTCACTCCTTTGAGCCTTAGTTTCCTCACCCCTAAAATGGGGATAATATCTCCTTTACAGTAGATGATTGTGAGGGTTTCTGAAGCTCCTAATGCACTTGCCACTTAGGTATTCCGTAAATATCCGTTTCTAAACATGCATCACCAAATACGGGTGCTGCATAGGTGCATCTTCTGGGCTGGCGGGGTCTAACAACGCGAGGCCAAGTTCCTAATCCAGTGGGTTCTCCTCCTTTTGTAGGCACAAGAATCACATGAAGAGCCTGTTAAAAGTAAAATTCCAGGCTCCACTTCCATATATTCAATAGGAGGTGCTTCCCATGCACACTTGGAGAAAATCTGAGGCAAACTCCTCATTTCTCATTCCAGGCTTCCTGTGTGCTACCAACCCCTGCCTCAGAGTCACGCAGGCTGTCTCCGCCATCACTTCCCAGTGGTGCTAGCTCAGCTCCCTGCAGCAGTGAAGGGCAGGGATGGCTGCTACAGCAGAGACGGGTAAAGGGAGCCCACAGGTCCCGGAGAAGAGGACGGCCTTGAGTTAGACCCGGGCAGGGACTGGAGGTGTGCTGCCCTGCCTTTCCCAGACAGGTCTGAAAAAATCCAGAGTCCCAGTGGGCAGCCCAAGGCCAGGATGCAGAGGCCAGCTGCACTGGGAATGAGGCAAGCCTGCCTGCCCGTCAGACGCAAAATATGTCTCCTCCCCACAAGGAAAGGGGCAGAACCAGAATAAAAGAGATTGCATCTGAGATCGTTTGTCCCAGGAAGTGTAAGGACTGGCCAGGAAAAGGGTTCCTCCTTGGCCCCGTCTTGTAAGAAATATTTAGAGACTGCCCAAGGAGAGCAGTAGCTGGTAAGGTTTGCTGTTTCCCACACATACCCCCAAAGGAGTGGCTGTCTTCTCCCAGGCCTCTAGGGCTGGGCCCTCGGGCATCCACCCCCCAACCTCTGTCAGTAACCTCTGTCAGAAGATTTCCCTACCCCCCAACACACACACACACACACACACACACACACACACACACACACACACATAGAGAAAGAGAGAGAGAGAGAGAGAGGCCAACCTACACCTCCAAGTCTCAGGGAAGACTCGGGAAACAAGGATGTCCAAGCTGTTGAGGATGCTGGCAGCGTCTCCACGGTCCCGGCCGGCTCCTGGAACCCAGCGCAGTTCCTCAATTTTTCCCAAGAGTGGGAGGAAGGGAGCCCAAGGTGCTGTCGGAGAAGGGCAAAGGAAGGTGACTGGGGCGACAGCGCCAGGGCACCAATGGGGGCGGGGAGCGCGTTTCGTCGCCTCATCTCTAAGCCAGGGCGGGCAGCTGGCTGGCCGAGGCGATCGCCATCCGCGAATACGGGCTGTGCCCAGAGCCACAGCGGAGCGGTCCCTGTGTCGCTCGCCCACCCGTCCGGAGGACGCGGCCCTCCCTTGGACAATGGCGCATCCGAGGGGAGCAGCCACGGCCCCCATCCCGGAGCAGGCGCACCTCCGCACCGTGGCTCTCCGCTACAGGGGTCCGGCATCCTGCTGCCAAGGCTGTGCGCACCGGAGACACCTGGGACCCGGCTGTCCACCCCTGCGTAGCTGCCGCTTCCCAAGCCAGCGGCTGCAAACGGCTCCGCAGCCCCCGGCCCTCCCTCCGCGCCCAGCCGGCACCTCCCGCTGCCCCGCGGCCCGCGGCACCTGCGGAGACGCGCCCCAGTCGGACCCTCCGACCCGCGCGCTCCTGCGGCCGGGCGCGCGCCGCTTCAGCTGCGGCGCCGACCTGCTCCCCCGAAGCCCCTGCCCAGGATCCTCCTCTCCATCCCGCGGCCGGGCAGCCCGAGTCCGTCCCCGCCGAGCGGCTGGGCCGAGAAGGAGGCGGAACCCGCATCCCGGCGGGGTCCAAGTCCAAGCCGCCGCAAAGCGGGAGCCGACCATGGGCGGGGACTGCGGGAGGCGCGAGGATGAACTCGGGTGGAGCGCGCCATGGGGTGGCGGGGCAGAGTCCCTGGAGAGGCCCCTGCAGCCCGGTGGTCCTCGGTTGGCGCTGGGTCTCGAACCCCGATAAGGGCACTGCAGTGTCAGGGTGCACAGGAGGTGCTGGCTCCCAGGGCCTGCTCGCACCGGGCGGGACGCACGGAGGTCGCGCGGCCGAGGGGCCTCGGGCTGCGCCCTCGGTGCCCTCCTCCCAGCGGCCGCCACTGCCAACCAAAGTTTCCCCAAGTGCAGCTGGCACAGACGGCGCCGCACACTGACCCGGGACGCGCTGTCGAGTTGGCGGCGGCGCCGATAGCCTTCCCGGGGCTGCCCCGACCCTTCGTGCGGTGGCCCTAGGGCCCCGTCTGAGCTGGGTTGTGATCTTCAGCTCCTCGGCGGCTCAAATCTCAGATCTCGGTAGATGCCGCCCTGTCCCCGCCCCTGCTCGGCGGAGAGAGGCGGGCGGCGGGCGGCGAAGTGCTGGAGCGGGGGCCCGAGGCGCGCACCTTCCTCGCCAGATGTCCCGGCCGCGCGGCGCTTCCGCTGGGAGTGACGCGCCGGCTCCCCGCCGCGATGCAGGTGAAGGCGGCGGGTCCGTCCGGACTCCAGGGGCCAGAAGCTGTTCCCTGAAGCTCCGCCTTCTGTCCCCACAAGCGCCACCTCCGTCGCCTCCTGCAGCCACCGCGCTTCGGCGAAGGCGACTTGGCTGAGAGCTGGGGCGGCAGGGTCTCTCTCCCCTTTGCGGAGACCTACATCATGGCCCCTGGGAGCTGCCGTCCGTATCCCTCCCCTCAGCGCCCTGTTGGTCCTCGGGTCCAGACCCCTCCTTCCCCTCCACCACCTCCGCGTCCCTGTACCCCGTTAGGTAAAGCCAGAGCCTCACTTCAGTTTGGGGTGTTAGCGGGAGCAACCGTTCTTCTTCTTTTTAGGAGTTTAGAACTGTATTACACTACTATTAAAACATTAATAGAACACTTTAACAAAATTTCGCAAAATACATTTCATGTATTAAACTCCACTGCGAGATAAAGAAAGGGGAAATTATGTAGAAGCAACTTTTTAAAACTCTTCGTTTATCCTGGAGGATCTGGTGGGAAAAAGACCATCGCTATTTTGTTACTCAAGTAACGTCAATCAAAACTAGTCTGTAGGGTTGAGTCCTCAAAGGCGGAAAGTAGATTTATCTCTGGACAGGCTTCCTTTATTAAGGAATAGAACCCCCTGAAATGGGCTCTTTAGTAAACATACGGAAAGCAAGTTCACGGACATTTGACCCCGGAGTTGGGCTCCAGGGAGTTGGAGTCCCGGATGCGGGTTGCCCGTTGCCTACACTCACTGCCTGCAAGGTACCAGGAAGGACTGGGCAACTCCCCCTTTACGAGCTCATTTTGTTTTGTTTGTTCGTTTTCGTTTTTATCAATGTATAGTGTACATATTAAAAGCTGCACTCTTCACAAGTTCAATGATTTTGCACAAACTGAAGCCTTTTCCAGATCAAGAAACGTTACCAGCTCCCCAGAAGCCTCCCTCGTATCCCCCAGTGGAGGGAGAAGAGGCTTCAAACAGCATAAATTAGCTGTGCTCGTTTTTGCACTTTACAGCGATTGAATCACACAGCAGATACTCCGTTGTTTGGCTTCTTTCACTCAACATTATGTTAAGAGATGTACACTGTGTGTGGTGGTGGTTTGTTCATTCTTGTTGCTGCATAGCGTTCCAATGTGTGAATGTACCTCAATTCTCAAGTTGGGGACGTTACAAATAATGCTGCTATGGACATTATAGTAAATGTCTTTTGGTGAACATATGTACATATTTCTGTTGGGTACATACCTAGGAGTGGAACTGTGAGTCATGACGTAGGCATATGTTCTGCTTCTGCAGATATTGTCAGACAGCTTTTCAAAGTAGATCATCCAGTTTTCACTCTTACTTTGTTAGTTTTCTATTGTTGCTTGTTGCGACAAACATCACCACAAATTTAGTGGCTTAAAACAATACAAATTTATTCTCTTACGGTTCTGGAAGTCAGAAATCTAAAGTGGGTTCTATGTGGTTAAAATCAAAGTGTCTGTAGGTCTGCATTACTTCTAGAGGCTCTAAGGGACAATCTGTTTCCTCACCTTTCTAGCTTTTAGAGGCTGCCTGCATTCCTTGGCTGGTGGCGCCTTCCTCCATCTTCAAATATCCACCCCCTACCCAGTCACTCAACTCTACGTGTCTTTTTCTCCTTCTGACTCTCCTGCCTCACTTATTTTTTTGAGACAGGATATTGCTCTGTCCCCCCAGCTAAAGTGCAGTGGCATCATAGTAGTTCACTGCAACTTCCAACTCCTGGGCTCAAACAATCCTCCTGCCTCAGCCTCCCAAGTAGCTGGGACTACAAGTATGCGCCACCACACCTGTTTTCTACTTTTTGTGGAGATGGGTTCTCACTCTTGCTCAAGCTGGTCTGGAACTTCCGGCCTCAAGCAAGCCTCCTGCCTTGGCCTCCTGCCCAAAGTGCCAAAGTGCTAGGATTACAGGCATGAGCCACTGCTCCTGGTTCTGCCTCGCTTTCTTTAGGACCTTTGTGATCACACTGGATCCACTTGGATAATCTAGAACAATCTTCCGTCTCAAGATCCTTCCTTTAATCACATCTGCAAAATTCCTTCTGCCATGTAGAATAATATATTCTTGGGTTCCAGGGATTAGGATGTAAACTTCTTTGGCAGCCGTTATTTAGCCCACCACACCTATCAGCAGGGTATCGGACATGTTTCATGTCCACAAAAAGAACAATGGAATCTCAAGGAACAATTTACCTAGAGCGTTTTCCCTGTTGACCTGGGTGCCGTACCAGGACTGATGGGCAGGAGATGGGGGCCGATAAAAGAATACCACATCTGGCCAGCACATGTCTGGGGCCAGCGGCTTTCATATAGGGAATGAGAATCTGGATTGATTTGTGCCGGGGCACCTGTGCTGAGCAAAACATTAGGGAAGGCAGACCCTCCTTCATGGAGGTTGGTGACAGCAGGGAAACAGCGGTGGACACATCACATCACATTTTGCACTGTGAACAAGGCCCTGGGTCAGTGGACAGTGCCCCCAGCCCGTGCCAATCCCTTTCCATCCTCCCGCTCTGAGGACGAATCTGTCCAGGGTCGATGGTGTGATTGTGAAGACTGACTTCCCACAGTAGGATAGGTAAGGTGGGGGCGGGATGAGACTACAAAGTCTGTGTCCTTCTAATCTGGGCAGGTGTGTCCTTGCCATCACTGCAATTTGAACATTAAAGGAAGATGACTTTAACCTTCAAAGGTTGAGAATGAGAATATCTGGATTATACCAGCTTCTGGTCTCATTTCAGTCCAACAGCCATGCCCTTGAAGGAGATAGGACAGATATTTTTATCCCCATTTTACCAGTCAGACCACCAGGGCTCCAAGAGGCTCTTTGACTCCCTTAAGGAGGCTCAGGAGTGGCACCAGGAGCGGAATGAGCCTCACAGCTCTTCCTGCTGTCCTGTGTGCTGTGCCACCTCTCTGGGGTGTAGATTCCCTGACGCAAGGTGTTCAGGCCAAACTGCATATATCGTACATCATGGGTAATAAAGTGAGCTTATCTGAAATGTGGGACTCTCTGACCTCATGGTTTTATGCCATTAAAAATATGTCTTACAGGCCGGGCACGTTGGCTCATGCCTGTAATCCTAGCACTCTGGGAGGCCGAAGTGGGTGGATCATTTGAGCTCAGGAGTTCGAGACTAGCCTGAGCAAAAGCGAGACTCCATCTCTATTAAAAAAAAATAGAAAGAAATTAGCTGGAAAACTAAAAAAAAAATATATATATATATATATATATACATATATATATAATTAGCCATGCATGGTGGCACATGCCTGTAGTCCCAGCTACTCGGGAGGCTGAGGCAGGAGGATTGCTTGAGCCCAGGAGTCTGAGGTTGCTATGAGCTAGGCTGATGCCACAGCACTCCAGCTCGGGCAACAGAGTGAGACTCTGTCTCAAAAAAAAGAAAAAAAAAAATGTTTCAGTTAGAAGTGAAAGTAAGTGCATGTGCTTGATAAACATCTTAATCAGAAACCCTTCCATGTATCTTCTGTCTTCTAGAAATATGCTGAAATTTCTGGTCTACTGATGAAATCATCCCAATTCTCTTCACAATTGTGGTTTATACTACAATTCATTTACTCGCAATTTAATTCAGATCTCAAGACAGAGAGATGTGTGGTTAGTCTGCCATCATGAGTTTAAAATCCCATGGTTATCATCATAGTCAGCATCATCAGTATTTTTTATTAAAGGAGATAGAATCCTAAGCTTACAGCGACGACATCTTAAAACCACCCACTGACAATCCAGAAACCCTAAAATACTCAGAAATTGGTAGCATTAGTTACCTTAGAATTGGGAGTGAAAAGGGAATTAAAATAAGCACTGGTTAAGACTCTGTTTTACCACAGTGTATGTAATACTTAAGGGTGGAAGGCTGAAAGCTTTCCCCTTAAGATTAGGAACAAGGTAAGTACACCAAACAAATAAACAACCAGAAACAGCAAATTTTGTTTTTTGTTGTTGTTAAACTGTCACTGTTAATTTAATTGTTCTGTTAATTTTCAAACAACTTTCTTTAAAAAAACACGTTGGTTAGCTAAGCGAAGAAATAGCAAATTTTGATGGAAACAGACAATGCAGGGAGAAGAAAACACCAAAAACCATCATTAATGGATGCACTATTTCAACCATAAAATAAGAACAGAATATTATAAAAAAGAGATAATCAGCAAACAAGAAAAGGCTTTTGAAATTTCAAAATTAAGAGCAGATATGAAAAACCTGAAGTAGATAACCTCAAAAGAAGGATTAGATGATAAAAATAATCTCTGAGAAAGTACAGCCCTCCCCCCAGAAGAGGGAGAAAACAATAAGAGAAAAACGACAGCCATGGAGGATGGATTTAAAATGTCCAACATCTGACCGTGAGTTCAGAAAGAGAGGACAGGGGAGACATAGGAGGAAATCATCAACACGTTTTAAGAAAATTTCCCAAAACTGAACATGAGTTCCTGTATGTAATTTACCAAGTGCCTAACACGTTACGTAAAAATAGACGCAGATTAAGGCAAATAATAGTGAAATCTGAGACCACCATAGCAAAAGAATAAATCCTACATATTTCCAAAGAGATAGAGGGAAAAAATGTCACAAATGAGAAATTATAATAGGAATAAGAATGGCTTCAGATTTTCTCTCAAGAACTCTGGGAACTAGAAAACAGAGAAGAAATGCCTTCAGATTTCTGAAGAATAATTGTTTTCAGTTTAGAATTCTATACCCAAAAAGGTATCAAGCAAGTGTTAGGATACAATAGAGACATTTTCAGATATGCAAGCATTCAAAAATTTACCTTCCACACGCCCTCTCTCTTTTCTCGGGAGATGTGCACCAACAAATATAGGAAGTGCATTACTAAAAGAGCAAGACACAGGACCATACAACTGCGTCCCCCACCCGGGAGAATCACAGAACCAGGTCTCAGAGCCAACAGCAGAGCAGCATTCTCAGAAAGTAGTCAATCAACATCAGAACAGGGGAGGGAAAGGGGGATTCCAAAGATTCGATACTATCCTTAGGCATGTGGAACGACTTAAGTAAGCAACAAAGGCAGAGAAACTTAATGGGGGTGGAAGGGAAGACAAAAAAGTTCTGGTTGGAGAAAAAGCTGTTCAAGAAAGGAAAGCAGTTATTATGCAGCGCGGTGAGCAATACATACACCGTCACAGTGGTACGAACTCTTGACTGTTAACTTTAAAGACAAAGCACTGAAGGCTTAATCATGATTGCAGAAGAGAATAACCTTTCATTAACCTTAATGATATAAAAATAAAAGTATAGATGACAGAGCAGGAAGTTAGGAGAAAGGAAGTGAGAGAAAAGGCAGAGTCTCTGACGTCCTCGTCTTACAAAGTAGGGGTGGCGGTGAAGAGAACTACCGACATTGTCACCAACACTTCTTTTCTTTCTTTTTTTAAATTATAGCCATTCTAATGGGTATGAATCTAATAATTTTTAAGCACAGTTTCAATAATTGAGATGCCGACATGGCAGCATCTTTCCAGAAAGCCGTTGCAAAGGGGCCACTTTGGAAGGATGTGCTGTCTTCTCTCCACCCCTAACTTGGGATGCTTTTGGGATGGAGGATGATGTAAGTGAGCAAAAGCTCATCTGTCATTGCAGGAAGTCAAGAAATAAATGTCTAAAAGCAGTAACTCATAAAATAACAGTATAAGCACATTATTAGGAATATGGAGTCATGACAAGAAGAACTGAAAATAGACATGTGTAAAAGAGCTTAAATGGTCCCATCTGGGGAGTGGTGCTGGGGTGGAGAGGGGCAGTGCCAGGGTTAGTGCTTTTCATGGTGCCAGTATTTGATTTTTTTTAAAACCATATACATTTATTACTTCAATAAAAATTTAAACGCTAATTTAAAAATTAATGATAACTAATATATATATACATACATATATACATACGCACACACACATATATATATATATACAGTGGCCTTTCAGTATATATGTGGAGAATTGTTTCCAGGTCTCCAGGCCCCCGTTATATTCCAAAAGCTGCTCATACTCAAGTGCCCAAGTTGGCCCTCTGTATACCCAGGCTTTGCATCCGGCCAATACTCCATTTTTTTTTTTTTTTTTTTGAGACAGAGTCTGGCTCTGTTGCCCTGGCTAGAGTGCTGTGGCATCAGCCTAGCTCACAGCAACCTCAAACTCCTGGGCTCAAGCCATCCTCCTGCCTCAGCCTCCCGAGTAGCTGGGACTACAGG